>JANHGN010000802.1:8876-44533 GCA_024605025.1 Megaceryle maxima | reverse complement strand
CTGCACCCGCATCACATTGTTCCCAACAGCGCGGCGGTGCCCCGTAAGTGTCATTAAATGGAGCCAACTGACAAGCCCATTGGTGGGGCAAGTCTGCAAAATGTCTCTCCCCTTCCCTTCCCCCTCCCGTCGGAACCCCCTCCCCCAAAAAAAACGGCCCCCCCAACACATTTCCACAGCTCCCTCCCCCATATATATATGTACATACACATACGTGCGTGCGTGCCTGTGTATGTAGATAAATATATAGCGCATATATATATACATGTACTCCATGTGTTTGGGAAGAGAAAAAGAAATACCAGGCACCTCTCTCTTTCTTTTGTTCCTCTTTCACACTCGTACACTTATGATTTAGTGAGATCCCCGGTGCCCCAGCCGCTCCCCAGCCACTTGCGAGTCACTTGCCCACTTTCCCCGGCATTAACTTCCATCCTTTCTGCTCGAGGTGGTGGGGGAGAAGCCCCCCTCCCCTTCCCCAGATACGTTTCGTAAGGGAGGGAGAGGAGGTGCGTCTCTCCCTTTATCTCCCGCGCTCTCTCTAACTTTCATCCTCACCTAGGGGGAAAATTAAAACCCATCACCAGCCTTTGCCATTGCAGCTGCCTAAACGGCTTGCGGATTAGATCGGAACCCGCCGCTCCTTACCCCCCCAAATTCTCTCTCTTTCTCCGTCTCTCGAGTAGTCCTGACAAATATGGTCCAGGGCTGCGGGCACAAGTGAGCATGCGCCCGCGGAGCCAGGGCTGGGGAAAGGGGAAACTGCCGCCGCCGCCGCCGCCGCTGCTGCCGCCGCCGCCGCCGCCGCGGCTCCTCTTCCTCCCTCGCTGCGCTGCCGCTGCGCCCCAGCCGCCGGCGACCGGCAACCGGCGGCAGCGGCGATGGTCGCCTCTACCAAAAATACAGCCGCCAACAACGGCTCCGGCGGAGGTGCATCGTCTCCCCTCATATACTGCCGACGCTGGAGGAATAATAAGGAGACTTGTGCAGCAGCCGCGCGCTATTTTGGGCGCTTTCAAAAATAATGCCTTGCACTTTTCGGGGAGAGGGGGCGGGTCTGGCCCTCGACGCTCTCGCCAGGTGCTGGTGAGGCTGGGTGGTGGGCGCCGGGAGGCCGGGGAGAGCCTCTCTGCGGCTGTTGGCCCCAACCCTCTACATAAACCAGAGCTGAGGCAGAGGTGGGACAGTTGCGCACCAGTAAGGAAAGTGGTGGAGGTCCTGCGAGCTGCGGGAGAGGGGCAGCTCTCCGCGGCTCCAGTGAGGGGTCATCCGGGCCAGGCAGCGTGTGGCCAGGTTCCTCCCGTCCTCCAGAAACAGGGGATTCACTGAGCACGGAAATGTGCTTTATAATGGGCCTCATCTCATTTAAAACCTGGCCAGTTTACAAATTAAAAGTAGTTTCAAACGTGACACCTGCCTGAGTTCTCTCCATCGTTGCCCTGTATTCCCAAAGTAAAATACTGTCTTTGGCATCTATTTTCTGTCACTTCTTATTGTTCAGAAAACGGTAACCACTGAAGGCCCTTGTTATTTAAGGGATTGGACAGGGTGGACTTCCTTCACCTACTTCTGTTATGAAAAAAGAACATAAAACAAAACAGACCTACACAAGGCCTAACTCGAGTGAGGAAGAGGGAGGATGGAGGACTGTAATCAGTTGTATATACTACACTTCAGTGTATGTGCATGTGTATGTATATATAGTTTCAGACAAAGTATAAACCAACACGGAGCATAATCTTAATGATACTAATCCTAAATACTTTTTCAGACCACAGAGTATCTCCCTAAGGTGACTCTGCCCTGAAGGCAAAAACTGGCAAAGTGAATTTAAAAATTTTTAATAGTTTGTCACATTGTTACATATCTCTTAGAATAACTCTCAAATCTGAAGATATCTTCTGTTAATCCCCATAATGATCAATGCCCAAACTTTCTCTTGATTTTATACATGCTTCCTTCTACAATTAGAAAGCTTCGGCCCAAACTGCTAGAACAGAAATACTAATAAATACTAATAGTTTTCCAGGAATGAATATCAACATTAAATATCAGTAGAAATAAATAAATACAAGACAAAAATGTTCACCTACCAAGTCAGAAAAACTAATAAAATGTTTTATACAAGACCAAATACAACCTTTTTTGCTTTTAGGGATATGTACTGTATTACAGTAGTATCCCCATGATGGGGACAGCATTGTAGTGGCCACAGGACAGAAGTGGTCCTCCTCTGACAGGACTTCCCAGTCTCAGCTGTTCAGCAGAGCATTTACTTTAGAATTTCTATTAAAATATCTCAGAATCAAACTTGACAACTGTCCTTCTGTAAACTATGCCTATGCTCAAGCAATTTAGACATGACTTTACATAGACTTTTAACACACTATATTGAGAGTTTCTGTTTATTTAAATTAATTTTTCTCACAGCAGTAAAATGAGGCTCATGCCTAAGTGTTTGCAGGATTGTTGCCTAAGTGCAATACATGATAGTTACTTTAAGAGGAGCATTTTTCATGCCCCTTCAGCTCAAGTGGCATTGCATATAGGCTGCGGTTTTCACCTCTGAACACACATTCATTAGAAACTAATTACAGAAAACAGTATTAATCTAACTCTAATAATTAGTGATCGTATATGTTTAAACTCTTTTAAAACACAGATGCAAATAAAGGATGAGAAAATTCCTACTTTCCACCAGTGAAATTTATGGGTTAGAAACAAAGAATAAACTGCAACTGAAGTAATTCAGTGCTTTTCTGAAAATTATTTCCCAATGTTACTGGAATGTTTTTATGCAGATAGTTGCCAAATAACTAGATTATTCTATTGTAGCATTAAATTAGCTCGTCTCTGCAGAAGATACTTAAAGAATGATGTATTTTGGTACTATTTAAAACTCTTCAGGATGCTCAACCTGTACTGATTATTTCTCCAGACGACACTGAGGTTTTGCAGGAGGGTGTACCCTGTTACAAAGATGCATTTCTAAGAATACAAATGACAAATTATCTGTAGTTATTTTACTTATGCTTGAAAGACTTCATCCCTTTTCCTCTGAAAAACCTGAAGGGAAACCTGGAACTTGTAAAACACAGATATATTCTAATCAATCTAATCTACTTGCGGAAGTCATAGAAGTGTAGACCCTTACAGAAAATGAGAACACAGGTGGAAAAGCTCCTTGAAGGATATATATTGGAAGTTAGAACTGAAACAAAATATTTGAACCAGTGCGTAGCTGCTTTATTGGATCAGTAGTTTGAAATGGATAGCTCTTTGATTAAAGCAAGAGGACCTGGGAAATTAATAAAGGTACCTTCTATTCTCTATCTCTTCTTCGATTCCTGCCCTAATCGTATTGTGGCAGCTCATGATATAGAATAAACTCATTATTTTGTCAATAAAAACGTATTGAGTAAAAATAGATTAAACGTTATTCAAATATGCTCTTTAAACATTAGTTCTGTTGCCATTTTATTTAACATTAGACTTCCATCTGTATTCTGAAGAGAGAATTTTGAGCACTTATTTTCTATATGTAAGTATGGCATTTGATATGATTTTGGCAGTATGGTTAATGACAGATTTTGGAGTAGCTAAATTTGGTCTCTCTCTGCGTATTCTTGTAACTCATTGAATAGGTGTTTGTGCTGTAGCAAAATACTGATTATTTTTCTAAGAGCACATGCATGAACATCCATATACAAGGTTTCCAAATCCAAAACATTGAATACTATTTACGGTGCTGAGAGGAAAGAAATATACATTCATTATTGATTCAGTTTGCATATTGGCTTTATACCGTCATGTGATCTAATGGCTCCTCAGTAAATATCTAAACATAAATTGAGAAAAGGAGAATCAGTATTTACATTTTACTAAATTACTTGGTGCTCCTGGGGTATTGATTTCTGCAATACAGGCTAAGATGCCTTAAAGATGGCCTTATTTTTCAAAAGTAGCCTGTGCATGAAATTTTACCACCCTTCTAGCAACCTGTACAGCTCATTATGTGACCTTTCTCACCAGCGATGGTCAGCAGTCTGCCACATGATTTTTCCCCAAGCCAAACTAGGAGGACAGGAAGGAGGGCTTGAAGGCAATCACTGGTAAAAAAAAAAAATGTTGTGCATGTTACTATATAAAACAATAAGCCAGGAAAATAGAAGTGTAAAGATCTAAGAAGTTGGGGATGAAGAGAGATGGTGCATATGCCCTTCTAGCAAGAAAGAGAGGCAAATTGTAGTCCATGGTGATGCCAGTTTCCCTCAATAGTGCTCTCTCCATGATGTTCCTGCAGATGTGAAAAAATACCAACCGACTCATTATCAATAAAATTGTCTGGGTTTTGCCACTAATCCTGGAATAATTATCGAAATTGATTCAGATGCCACACAAAACTGGAGAACCAGTAATACTTCTCAGCTTTCATATCCGAGTGGGTGCTCTGGCCACATCCCAACTTTGTACTCGAGTGAGACTCGGGTACACAACAGTCTCTTTTTCCTGGAGGAAAACTTGAGTTTGAGTACTTGAAAGAAACTTCAGCATTTTCCAGACAGGTTTCAGCCCAGTATGCACCTGGATGCACTCGAGGTGCAGCCTTGGAAAGCTTGTTTCTAGAGGCTAGGAGTTTTAAGACATTGTGAAGCAGGTGTTTCAAAGACGTCATGAAAGTTGCAAGACTACGAAGATTTCCAGAAGCAGTCTTCACCCTGAAGAAATTCAAAGGCAGATACAGAAGTTATGGGATTGTCAGTGCAGAAGTGAATCCAGAGCAATATTGCCTTTTGAAAGTTTGGGAAGCGTTGGAACAGAATAATGAGGTGTAAAAGCAGAATTTGTAAGAGTGTGTCAAGTACAAATTAGGACCTCTATCTGGAATACTGATGAGGACTTTTGAGCCAGGAGAAGACTGAAGTTAGAAGCTTGGACGTGTGGGCTGGGCATTAGGGAAGGGCTTCGAGCAGTGGCAAAATCTTGTATCAGTTGATGGAAGCAGGAGAGGGCACCATTTTGAGTGGTATTGAGGTATGAAGGTACAACCGAGACTGTGTGATCTGGAGTGGATGATAAGCCAAAATATACCGGTAAGAATAAAGGTCCTGTGGGAGGGGAAAGGTGAGGCATAGTGAAAGAGACACCACAGAGGAGGACTGGTAGTGTGGACAGGGACAAAGAGAGTGTAAGGGGCAAGGAAGGAAATGTTGAAGAAGGAAGGGAACCTGTGTCAGGAAGAGGAGGAGATTTGTGGTTTTTAAAACTGGAGTTTACTAGATGAAGTTTGAAGGGGTGGTAATGAGTAATAATTTGATGATGAGTGGGGAAGAGGGCAATTACCACAGGGCTCTTTTTGACATACAGCTCTATTCCTGCATTTTCTGAGGTGTGTGGGCACACTGTGCATATAAGGGCCATTATCATTTCCCTCAGCAAAAGGCTTCAGCTCCAACCATGCAGAAGATTACAACAGCCTTGCAACAGAGCATTACATTGGAAAGCCTGTCCAAACTAGATACTCCAGACATCCAAAAGCTAGTAGTCATTCTGAGAGCTAAGGCTGTATTTTTAAATGTGCACAAAGAATGCAAGTTGATGGGGCAGCACAGGATCAAACATTGCTCTCAGGAGCAGAAGCTGAATGAGAAAGGGTTGCTGCCTGCAATCCTGAAGTGGAAAACAATTCTGTTGAAATAGGCAACAAATGAAGGAGTTATTTTAATAATTGTTGGTACACTTTCTAGATCTCTAACTGTTACTGAAAAGTATCTGGAAACGTGTAAATAGGTGAAATAGTTAATAGAATTGTCCCATGGGTCTGACTGGACTTCAAAGCCTGGCAGGACAGGGAAAGGAGGAGGAAGTCACATCCGAGGTCCTTAAGACACAATGTCAGGGTGAGAACTTGCTCTAACTTGCTCTAACTTGCTCTCCCTGGAGAGCAATAGAACAGTTTTCAGAGCAACGTGTGTCAGACTTAGTGACTCACAACCACATGTGGATGTTCCTAGTAAAATATAAGTTGGTCCAGCAGTAGATGAAGAGGAAAGAACCCCAAATATCAGATGACTGAAAGTGTGCATGCGGACTCTTCTTTATGTTCAGTCCTTTCTACCTAATAGCATGTTCCAAAAAGTAGTGCCTTCCAAAAAGTAAAAAAAAACCCCTTTGTTTAAAAAAAAGTTACTGTTGAAGTAAGACAGATTTCATATAACAGGCAATACATGCTTGATGTATGTGGAATAATTCTTGAAGTGGCTAATGCAAAAGCCTGACACCAATGGTTAAAGGCAAGGGAGAGAAAACAGAAATGGAACTAAGATGTAGCAAACATTGTCTGAAGCTTTTTTGGACACTGATAAGAGGTTTTCCTTACCCAAGAATCCAGAGTTACGATTGCAGCAGAACAGGTATCTGCTAGGCCTACCAAATGTGACTGCAATTAAAGTAATAGAGCATTTCCTGTTCACTGTTAGGCCCAGCTTCCCTCATCCAACAACAAGAGGCACATCCTTTATAACATTTTTCTAGTGATGTTGTGTCACACGAACGCACAGAATTAACATTCCCCTCTTTGACAAGCAACAGAGAATATTCATGGGGGCATGTTTCCGAGACTGACAACGAATGGATTATTCAGAATCAGAAATTCATATTCCATTGTCACCAATTCTGAGTCATGAGGCTTTGTGGAGTCAACTTTTTCAGCTTCTGGGGTAGAATAGTGGGCATTGTGGCTATATAACTGCTATGAGGACATATGTGAATGGAAATAGTGGCTTCAGTAAGTAAAAAGGAGTTTTCATTCTGGACTTTTAAGCTATGTGCTTAAAAAGGAAATCAATCTGCCTAAATCTCATTTATTATCTAGAAAATAATGACAAGTGTGAACTAATATTCTTAGAAAAATAGTTACACATGATAGTAAGAGGTAGGAGTACCTGCTTGCTATAGATTTCAAGGTTCAACAAAAAACCATTTTAATGGAGAACTCGGTCTCCTGGCTACCACAACAAAGCAGGCAGGATATTCTTTTTTGCTTTGAGTACAGAATGTATACGTTAGTAGTCTGTGCAGGCTGATGCCTGTTCGTGGAAGAATCTACTCATGTTGGTTTACGTTTACGTTCCCACAACATGATTTGATTTCAGTATCCAGTGATAACAGAACTGATGCATGCTCTTAAGCGTTCAAGAGGAACTGAACTTCAGAAAACATACTTCTGCTGAAACTAGTTTATTTTCACATGTGCCAGGGCAAGCTTCACATAACGCTTTACATTGAGTCCTCCTAGCTTCTTACCCTGCAGGGAATTCTTTGCAAACCGAAAATCCTCTGTGGCTTACATTTTAGAAAGAAGATTTTGCAGCATGGGAACATGAACTGTATAATCGTTATAGATCATTATAGTACTGTACTGGGAAGCATATCTACCCTATTTACCTACCTCCAGAATATTTAAACTGGAAAAAAGAAGTTAAAACTGAAGGATTTTTAGATTTACAGTGCACAAATACTGCATTTGGAGGTGCTGGCGAGTTCCCAGGGAACGCTTAAAATTTGTAAGCATCCAAGAAAGCACAGAAGAACTTTGAGATCATTGGCTAAAACCTGATGATGGACTTTCCTGGCTCCAAAGAGGAAGCGTCTTCCCCTCTCACCACTCATTTGGGCAAGTGTGAATGTATCTAGCAATGTCATAAATATTTGATCATCCTGAAAGCAGCGTGCATATTCTTCACTTTACTCACAGAAGTAATCACAGGGATGATGATGTGCAAGGGTACTGTTAGAGCACAAACCTCACCTAGAGGCTGTTCTTGACGGCTAACTTCTGGCATCTCCCTTGCATGCAGAATTTGGAGCTAAGGCTTTCTCTGAAGTCAGTGGAGTGAAATATGTTCCTTAGAGTGGGATTCAAATATTATACATTAAGACTTTAATGCTTTTAATTAACTATACAGTGAATTCAGATACACATTAACATTTTAGACTATGTGAATATCTGAATCGCAATTCTCAGTCCAGAAACTTTTGTCAAAAACTGTGTCCTACATGATGATGATGATGATGATGATGATCTCTTTCCGTTCATAATATTTCTGACTTCACCTGCCTTGGATGAGATAGCTCTGAACATCAATCCAATGACAAAGAGATATTACCTAGATATATCTGAATGAGCAAGAAAAGTGTCTACTATATATATTTATTTATATTAAAATACTTAATTTTTTTGGAAGTAACAGGTCTTGTCTTCTCTGTGGAATGTAAGCCAAGTTTCATCTGGGAACAAATAATTGAGTTATATAAGCACACATAAAAATAGACTGACCCACATCTATAACAACAGGATCACATTATAATAAAAAGGTATTACTTGTATAATTTCCCGAAGGCAGAAAGCAGCTATATAAATGGACTTAGATAAAGAAAGCCATGTAATATTTGATCTATATTAGGCATCGTGGCGTTCTGCAGTATGGTGGTTTACATGCAGGCAAGCCAAAACATGAACAGTTTGTCTTCTGGTGCAATGCCATTCTGCGGGGAAGATGAGTATAATAGTCTGCATTGGTATCAGAAGATGGATGTTAGATGACATGGTCTGAGAAGAAGCTGCATACAAGAAATATTAAGTAAAATTAAGGGTTTTTTTTTTTTTTTTTAATTTCTGGAATAGGCCACAGTACTGTAGAGTTTTGTTTACATTACTACAACCGATCAGAATAGGGCTTTAGTGAGGCAGTTCTGCACACATCAGGGAATCTGCAGCTGCAGATTTGAATAGGATAGGAAACATTATATAAATTTACTGCACATGCTGCTTCTCCTGCCATAATAGCTAATATGTCAAGACATGCTTATAGAAACAGACACATGCATATGTGTGTTGCAGACAAGGTAGGTGCTCAGCTGGAATTCAAACCAATGTGTATTTACAACTACTGTCGCCATCCCTCTCTTGCACAGCTTGCAAATTCACAAGCTGCCACAGTATATTGCAAGTAATTTAAGTTGTAGTTCTCTTCAAAGCTAAAAGCTGGAAGTGTAACGTGGTAATTGTGAATATTTAATACTTCACCAAATGCACAGACTAGTTTTACCAAGCAATATCTGTTCCTAAACCAACAGACTATGTGCAATAAGAACATAATTCTTTAACTATAGCTGCCATTTCTGGTGCTCAAAGCCAGCTTATGAATCCTTAAAGCTTAGTTAACTCAGAAGTAGCTTTCCTCACAGTGAGAGCATGAAATACACCAGAGTAATGATTTCTTTCATGCCAATTTTTGTTCTTAAATTCTGAATTTAATAGTCTATAATTTCTTTTTTTGTTGATTTGTTGTTTTTGGTTTTTTTTTTTTTTTTTTTTTTAGTGTGGCAAGAATTCTTTCATAACAAAGACTGGTTTTCTTCCTAACATTCTCATAGGTGAAAAATAAATGTTGGTAAAAGCTAAGCATGGAAACTTTCAGCCTAAGATATTTATTTAAGTAATGAATGACTGAAAATAGGGCATTGCAATTAAACCCATGTCTAATTTTGTTGCACTTGCCCATTTTTAGCTCTAATGTAGAGTTTATAATAAATGGGGGGATGTTTCTGCAGCATAGAACTGGTTGCTTAACCATTAAGATATAAATTCTAATAGATCAAGTACAGCATAAAAAGAGCAAAAATTGGGGTTTTTTTTAGACTGGTTAGGCTCTCTGCCTTAACACACATGTAAAAGTAGCCACCCGAAGCAAGCTTAAGCTCCAGTTGCCACCTGAGCTTAGCTGAGAGCTCCATTTCAGCATACATTGACTCATGTATTTCAACTGACTCTGTCACTAAGAGTAAAAACTAAACATTCTCCATGCTGCAGAGCCAAGTTCTCTGAAAACTCATCAAGATTACAAGGTCATCTTGCACTAGTTATAGAAAAACCATCAAATTTTTTTTTCTCTTGTTTCTATTCCAATGTGGACCTAATTAAAAAGAATTCTACAGCAGAAATCTGCAGATCAAGATCAGTAGAATATGCAGTAGATCAAATCTTCATAATAACTGATGATTTCTCCAGCTATGATCAAATAGCCCCTATATCCCAGGAATTCATGCCCATATTCTAGGTGCTTAGTGCTTCAGATAGTGGGTTGATGTTCTGAAATAAGGGCAACACTATAGACAACAGGGCACCGATCCCGCAGTGAATGTAACTGACTTACTCTCTACATGTCCATATAAGATTGCAACAGTGTGGTTAATATATGATTCTGAAATGAGGCAAAATAAAAAATTAGAAGATAAATTGTGCTTCTAGGCCAGCTCAGTAACTGGACAGCTAAAAGCCCACAGAAATCAATAGGACATTAATTCCCAATGAGAACTGGGCTCAAAAACCTTTAGAACGTTTTGAAGATTTTGTCCGTGGCTAAAACCAGTCTAATATTTCTGGAGTCAAAGCCTCATGGATTTAGTGGATCTTGTGTTTATACATTGGAACTTCAGGACATTAAAATACCTCTAACATTATGAAAGTTAAAAAAAAAAAAAAAAAATTGATTGTGTTTTACATGCGTGGCATCAGGAAAGACTGATCTGTGTGACCAAAAGTAAGCTATGTAAATTAAAGCAATTAAACAAAGTCAAAGTAGTAAATATATTGAACTTCTGAGTGTAGCCCTCTCTACAGATTGCAGTGAGCAGTTCAGATTCATCTGATTTTATATACATCTTTCCTATTGGACTCAATAGGCTTGTGAAATCTGAACTTAGAACTTTCTAAAAGGAAACATTTCAAAAACTGACCTGTACACAAAGTGAGAAGTCTATTGACAGATTCAGCTTAGGGTATACTGTTCACTGCACTCATTTAAAATTTACCTGCAATTAATCCCATACTGGAAAACATAGGAAATTTTGTTTAAAAGCATAGTTTCCAAATTGCAGAAGAGAGAGATTCAATTGCTCAGACCTTAATCGAAGTCTCAAATAGACTTTTTTTTTTTAAGGATGGCCATTTAACAGCAGAGGTATTAAGTTGCATATCACATAACAGAAATTTAATTTCCTTGACCTTATCTGTTCTCAGCTTCCAAATGTTCTGGGGCTCCATGTCAGGTCAAATGTTCCTTTACTTGTCATCCCTAAAAGCACACCCAGTGTGATCAAGTGTTTTGCCAGCCTAGGGAACTGAGCTTGCAGTGACTTTGCATGGCTGTGCAGCACATGAGAGCAGCTGAGGTTCACCCAGGTCTGTAATGCAGAGGTGGAAGATTTCCCCAGCTCCAGCAACATCTCCTGTCCCCACTCATCTACTCATTCACTCTGATGCCAATGTAATTGAAGAGATCCTGTAGACTTAGATGGCAAATTTAGGATGACTCTGTCATCCACATATAAAAGCATCCATGGGCCACAAATAGCTCATTGGGGATAAGGAAATAAGTTATTTGTTTGAAGATTTCCCTTTTTGTCTTCTGAATGTAGCTTTTAACTGCTAAGTAATTATTCCCAGCAAGCACAGTCATAAAAAAAAGTAGTTTTTGATAAACCATTTGCAGAGAGTCACTGCTTCCTGACAAAACCAAACCTCTCCAATGCCCCAATCCACATGCTGCATTGACTGTGAGCATAGGAATGACTTGGTCTTTTACCAGCCAGAAAAAAAAGACTAAAGGCTCCATGTCCACAGATTCAAGGTACAGGAAGTCCTGCTGCTCTTGAACTCGGCAGAGCCTGAGCAGTGAGCTCTACCTGGTAAGTCTCCAGCCAGTTTGGCACTGCTAACATAGGAAAATGTGTCAAAGTTGTCACACAGGCCATGTTACAATAACATTCACTGATGTGGAAGTCATTTGCCTCTTTGAAAATTTGAATTATATTGTTCAGGTATCTCAAGTTAAAAAACAAAAGTCTTACCGAGTCTTGCCAGGTAGCTTAAAATTTGTCAATTCTGATCTTCAAGGTGAGGAAACATTTCACTTTTTCAATATAATAATTTTTCATTCCTATGTTTAGAAGTTGAACTGAAAGAAAATCCTCAAGTTTGACCTTTCTGAAATTGAGTAACTATAAAGCTAGGTGAGAGAGCAGCAGTGTGCATTAATACAGATAGGAGTACAAACTTATAATTGTAATGCATATAGGTATGATGTATAATAAGAATATATAGCATAGTTTTTTCTAGGTACCACATAGACACCACAATTTAGCAGACTGATGGGAAGGTGGGCCTTAGGTTTAAGTAATTCTGTGAGGATTGGTAATTTGTATTTGGAAGAACATTTTTAATGCATACATTTTTGTTTGAATATTCTTTATCTTTATAAACACAGATCTTGAAGTTGCTTCGAGGTTTGGCACCTTGGAAATTATTCCACTGGAGACAATTAATACACATTGTAACTGTGTATGTATAGATTTAAGAGGAATAGAGGGGCTTTATGCTAGGGAAATATTCCTGCCATTCTTCTGAAAATCTACCCACGTTTGAAAAATCCCAATTTGCAAGTGCTGAGAAAAAACTTGCTAGAGATTTAGCTGAAAACTCCAAAGAGTCTGTCTGCTGTGGAGCTACTCAGGGCTGCACAGACATAATTCTTCCTGTGATTACAGCCAGGCACCACAAGATGTGTGCCTCTTAGGGACCTTTCTGTTGACAGAGTGCAGAGGAGAAAACAAAGTGATTTGAATGCAGTGCAGACAAAAGTGGAATTTAAGAGTTAGTGATTACCTGCATGGAGAAAGAAATGGCAGGAGTATGATGAGCAAGAGGGAGGGACCATGAATGCCTGTGTGTATATGCAGGAGATGGGAACTGGGAGCTTATGTGGAAGATGAGGTTTAGAGGAATACAAACAACCGAGGTTTACAAAGGAAGAGAACTGAGGTTAGCTGAGCAAAAGGACAAATATGTGAAGAGAATTACATGAGGATTTCAGGGAATGGGGTTGAAAATGAACACCAGCTAAAACAGATAATGCCAGAGGGCTAATGGGTAGTCTGGGAGCTGGTCAGTGGTTAAGCTGAATTATTCGGTTAGGTGAGAAGATGGGAACATAAAAGGTATAAAGAATACTGCAAATAAGAGTCAAACAAAACACTAAACCAACATTTTAAAGGTGCAATACAAGGTTAAGTGGAAGCTTTTAACACGTAGGAAATGCCAGCATTGATACTGCCTTTGAAACTTTAATTTGAACCCTTGGGCACAAGCATGATGATACACTATTATGGCATGATGATAGACTATTTCTTCTACAGAAACCCAGCCTTACTCAGGGAACCCCATTATAAGAAATCTCCTCTGGGTTTCCACAAGGTTATAAACTGAAGATTACAAAACTCCTGCTTCATTGGCTCTGGCAGTCAGAAGGTGTGAAATGTATTGAGCAGTGGATTGCTAGAAGGAAAGCCACCTGCATGGAGATGCAGAAAATTCAGTTCCTTCTTTGCCTTTGACAGTTCTTATATGAAACTAAACAAGTAATTTGACTCTAACTTTTCCAGATGGTCATCAATTACACATTTTCTGAGAGCCATCCGGAGATCTGAGGTCTAGTTTGAAATAGTATTGGCTAGTTGTAGCTGAATTCTGCTGGAACGACACTTCAGACATAAACACTTGAAAAGTCAGGTCCTTGGCACCTTGGACACTGAATATTACTAAACAGTTTTGACTCTAGGTTCTTGCTTTCCCATTCTATAGCAGTTAATACTTCTCATCTCAAACTGTTCCTTGGATCTAGCTATCCCTCCAAATAGAGAAATGTAATTTAAACTGGTTATTCTACAATTGATTTCATGTTGAATACCTCAATAAACAACTCTCTTATTTATGCAAAACTACATGGATTTGTTTGTTTCAATTTGAACATTTAGTTCAATCCCAAAGGGTTTTTGTCACTCTTTTTTTTGTTAGCTTGTGATTCATCTCACGCAAGGGGTCAACTAGGTTCTTGAATTAAATACATAAGAAAAAAACCCAACATAGTTCTGGAATGAGAAAACCATTGTAGCTTGCATTTACTGAATAAAAACCTATGTGGTTAAGCTTTGTAACTAAAATAGAACCTCCACTTTTGGATAGAAACCAGAGAACAGTCTGGAGTTGCAGTAAAATATCATGTAGACAAATTAATTTCAGTGGAACAATAGTCTGAAGTGTTGCATTCATTTTATTTTCAAACTCAGGAAACCCAGACTGTGATTCTCTCATGCCCAAGTAGAGTTTATTAAATGACAGCTAATGTAGGAAGATACAGAGCCAAAAACCTAGGTAGAAAAGGAAGATTTTTTTGTAGTAATGTGGGAGGATAAGGCTCAGAAGAGTGTTTTATATCTTTCAGTGACTCAGGTATTGCATAGCTAGATGAGTGCCTAACAGCACTACAGTTTGCTATGTTCCTTCTCAGCCTAGAAGACTGAAAGATTCATTCAGCTGAAGTCAAACTCAGGACACTTCTAATCCTGGAGTGATGTTTACAGTTCATCATCTTGAAATTAGGAAAAAAAACAACAAAACAAAACAAAGAAATTTACTAACATCAGAACTGGAGATAGCACAGAAGAATTTAAATGTGCTTTTTTTCTCAGAGTATTAAATGGTGAGAACTTAAACTAGAACCTGTCATTTGCTACACATGTGCTAATGTTTTTATTCTCTTTTTGTTTGTTTATCTGTTTGGGTTTTTACCATTTTGGACATCTGCACTGTGGCACTTTGCATTAGTATCACCTCTCCCTGAAACAAACACCCAAATATCTACACTACTACTATAAAATAGTAGGGGAAATACTATTCTCCCACATAATTGTAGGCAAATGCATAGGAAAGCTTGGGCCTCTTAAATTCCACAGAGAAAGTCAATGGGAGAAACAAGCAAACTACTGAAATTCTGTTCTGTTTCTTAACACAACTTTTAACACAGCAGAGACAATCCTCTCCATTCTAAAAAAGTAATTCAAAAACATAGTATGTTTTTTTTACTATTCTAAATGCATATGAGGATGTATGCACATTTTCTCAGAAAAAAAACCCCAAACATTTTTCATAGAAAAAATTAACAATCTGTTACATAAAAATGACTTCAGCCTTCTATGTTGTGAGAGTGTTTACTGCATTTGGACCATAGATCTAAAATATTGCAGGTATTTTCTCAAAGCAATTTTCCTTTGAATGACACAATATCCTGTATTGACAGCAAGTTCGTGAGATGATAATCTGAGACACTAAATACTCTTTAAACCGTCATTTAATTTTATTTAAAGGAATCCCTTGAAACCATAAAGGAGATTATTTAATTTAAGAACTGGATTGGCTAACCTTCTGCGTGAAAGAAAAGCCTATGAAAGGGCTAAGTTTTCAAGAGTAGTTCATTTTGCAAGGAAAGTCATAACGGTTTATTCAGGTCAATGGCCCAGCATTTTGGCCAATAAGTCTGAAAACATTGGCTTTGGCATTGTAATAAAGTGACCTTGCGAGTTTCAGCAGGTATGATCTTTTGTTTTCACAGCCTACAGCCAGAAGGAGCTGTTAGACCCCATAGTTTTACCTCCTATGTAATACAAACTATTAGGTTTCAGCTGGATCTGTTCCTGTATTACATTCAAAATTCAGCTATTAAGCTGGATGCATAAGGTTTCAATGCCCAGAAGAGTAAGAGATTCTTTAGCCGCAGCCAGAAAAAAGGACACATAAGATGACACTAATGCCCAAGGTCATGGCAAGAGCTGTCAGCCCAATAGGTGATAGGATCTTAGATGAACCACACTTCACACTATGGAGGAAGAAGAAGTCCTCTCAAGTAGTTGGCAAATTTAAAGTGGATGTTATTTCTTCCTATCTCCAAATCTGATAATGAGTGAAAATCTGAATGTATGAGGAGGACCCCTACCATTCTATGATTCCATGACACATTAAGCAGGACTCTAAAAGCAAAGATCCTGAGCACAGCCTTAAAGCATTAATTCATTCTGTGTGAGGTCCCATATCCAGGTGTGGTTGTTTGCTGGTACTTCAGAGGAATATTAAAAAACTTGGGATAACTTGCTTACATGTTGCTAATTGTCCAGGAGGCAGAAGAATGCTGTACTGATTCTTGCTGGTGAATAACTAATGGCCCTATGCATGAGATCCAGTTGTAATGATTGCTTTACTGCACTGCTGTAATTTAACAAGCGTGTTACAACATCCCTGAGGTTTGCAAAGGATGGAGATAAACATCACTTCACTAGACACAGACTTAGTAAAAACAGAGGGAACTGCACAAAAATTCAGCCAGTCCAGTGGGCCTACTACACTTTTTCTCAGGAACTGGATTAAAGCATATCTTTTTAGAATGAATCTTGCTTGAGATTCTGACATGTGCCCTAAACCCTCTGCATATTTTAAAATGCTGTCAATTAGATACACAAATAGAAAATAAATCAGAAACCCAGTTTTATTTTTGGTAGCATAGCACCAGTAAGCTAAACTAGAGTGAAAAATAAATCTCGAGTCATAATTGCCAGCCTATTTCTGTAAAAAAATGATAGTACAACTACTGATCCTGAGCCTTTAGGAACCGTTAAATTGCAAACAAACTAATGCAGAAAATAACGGGGGTGAAAATTCACATTTCAAATAGAAAATAATCAAAGATGGATATCCAAACCAGTTAACAGCACAGCAAAGACATAATATTTCTGTATACATTTTTATATATATACATCTGCTGATGTAAGAAGGTAAAATACAGTAAGAAAGACAGTTTTTGTCGTAACTCCTGCTTTTAAAAGAGATCTCTGGTTTTGACTGGTGGTGTCTGACCAATGCACAATTGAAAAGTATACTATCAGACCTAAGGTCTATGCCCATTGTTTTTAATGTAGGATCATAAAATATTTTCCTGCATTATAATAGCAACAGTAAAGTGGCACTGGTGTGAAACTGATAAAAACAAGCTTTTGAGTAGGTTAATGTGATTTTGTAAGTGACCACAAATAGCACTTCTGAATGGAAATGTGCAGCAGCTACTTAGAAAAGCCATCCATTATTGCAGTCTTGGGAGGGAAAAGGAAAAGATAACATTCTAAGAGGTCCTGACTCTAGCTGAGGCTCTGTGTGAACTGATGGAAGAAAAACTCTCTAAATTGGAGATCTGTGGCACACGAAGGATCGGGTGCTGTAAAATAGGAGCATTTACCTGTGTCCTGTACAACCAGACACATATAAAAGGGGATTTTGATTTTCAAGTCTCTTCTGTCTCTGTCAGCATGTGCCACTCGCTATCTCTTAAGTACTGTGGAGCATACCTGGTACCTAAAATTGAACGATGGGCCTGAACTCTTGCATTTTTGCTGTGTGATGTGAAGTTAAATGGTTTAGTACAACAGACTTGATTTAGACAAGCAAACAGAAACAAATATGATATTTACTTACTGTAGGCGCTTTCAGTACCTAAGGTTAAAGAGCCATCTGTTTCTCTGGTATAATTCCAGTGGTTTCAAGGGAATCAGGACAGGATAAATGTGATGCGATTCGTTCACCTGGTCACCTAGCACACAGCAGAAACCTTCCCTTTGTGTGGAAGTCTCCGTACAAGCAGCTTGCCATCTAGTGGCAACTATTTTGAACACAAGACAGTAATTTCAAACGGTGGATGTTATTTGAAATATCGGGCTGTATTAAATCATCTGAAGTGTATAAAATCACACGTTATCAAGTGAAAACTGTTTTGAAGACTCAAAGGGTAACTGCATGCCTGCCCAGTACTGTACATTCAGACAGGAAAAATTTCCTGGGTCAAGCTGAATAACACAAAAACATTTCCAATTGTACTGATACCTTCTCTACAGTGTGTCTGGCTATATATCACCTGTAGCATTTTTAATGAAAGAAGATGGAACAAAATACGGATGATGTGACAACTTTTAATTCATCTGTCTCCTCCTCCTGCCAGTCTCTCTGGGGTGATAAGAAACAGTATTAGTTAAAATTTTTACATAGCCAAACTGTTGCCCCACCTGAGCAATCTCAATGGCTGGAATAGCAGCTGCTCATACAGGAAAAGCAAAGGCATGGGCAAGTCAGATTGTTTGTATTAAGGTTATGAGTTACTAATAGAAAGAGCAGTCACAGCTAGCAACCACATGCCATACCTCCTAACCCAAAGCAGCTACCAGAATCTCTTCAGGAAATGCAAAAAAGATGTACTTTTTGATGGTGGATGGCCTAGTAGCACTTATGCACTTACAAGAGTGGATTTATTTTCCTTACTTCTAATGCTAATTTGGCTCTTCTTGAGAGTAACTCGGCATCTACTTGTAGTACTTCAATGATATTCGTTACTATACCATTCATTGCGTTACTATTATTACCATATATATCGTGACACAGGAAATGGGTTTGGCCTAGGGAAATGCTGTTATCTCATTATACACATAAATGTCTCGCTGCTTCAAACTCCGAGTGGCAAAGACTTCTGCCCTTCCTTCTGCACAAGGAATTCCATAAATTTCATAAGAAGCTTAAAAAAACCCCATTAAACCCAGTGTCAGAATACAGTGTCCTTAGACCTAATTTTAAAATTGTAAAAAGATATGAGTCCTGCATGTCTAAATTCTACTGGAAACCAATTCCATAATGATGCAGATAAAATACTCGAGAGCAAACAGATGTTAGTCAGTCTAGAACACATGCCAAATAGATAGAAGTAGCTGACCTTGGTGAATGACAGAAACCAAAGGGTGACGAAAGGTCAGAGATCAACACAGGTCGTCCAATTTTAGAGGATCCTGAACTGACAGGGGAATCCCCAACCACTGAAAACTTGAGCAATGTGATGTGAAAAATCAGATTTAGAGAAGTTTTAGGCTGCTGAAATTTGGATTAGGATGTCATTAGCTATTATCTTGCAGAAAAACAAATAATGAATTCTGTTAAACTGGAGCTGTACTAAAGAGCTGTTGAAATACATTTTGGAAAGGTCATAAATATAATTTTTTTTGCTTGTTTTCTGAAAAATTTCAGCTGTATCTGATGTTAGAGAAGCAGTAAAATTGAGTTAAAATTCTTTAGATGAGAGAATTTATCAGTTTTCTGAGCTTGATGATGTGTCTGCTTACACTGTAGCAGTCAAAAATATAAATATACGTAGTTGTTCAGTTGAGTGACTGAATGCATTCGTATTCAGCCTCCTATTCAGTGATCACAACTGCTCAATTCATTGAAAATGTACTTTAGCCTCAGTTGCCAACCTATTTGCGATAAAGTGACTTGCATTCTGTTCCAGGCCATGAATCACGGTCACAAGAGTTAATTAAAGCTCTAATGGCAGGGTCAGCGAGGTCAAGTGAATGAGTTTGTCTATATGTAATTAGGGGAGAACAGAAGATAATGAAGTTCAACAGGTGTAACTGAGAGCAGAAGCTGTCTGTTGTATTGAGGTGCTTGACTTGAAGATTCAAAATTTCTTTTGGAGTGAAAAGTTGGGAAAAATACCTTATGACCTGTCAGTGGAAGAAATTTTTCTTTAGAAATGACAGGTCTGAAAATAGACATGTCCCAGCACCATCTTTACTCTCATTTTCAAACCTGCTGAACTCAAGAATGTGAATAACATGATTGTTTCAACAGCACACATTTTTATTTTCTAGGCAAATGCAGAGAAATAAAGATAAGTGAGAAAATTTTGTAGATGGAAATGAACTCTCGGTGTCATTTATTCTACATCAGATCAGTATTAGAATTTCTTTATTTTCTCATATTAAAAAGGTGACTTCACAATAAAGATGTAAAATAAATGAATTCATGGCACTTTTCAATCTCATAAAAAAATACATACTTTATCCCGACTCCTCTATCCAGACATCTCTTGCTCACAAGCTTGCTGATTTTAAAACAATCACTTTCCTCAAATACCAATAAACAGCAAAAGCATACTCCATGAACAGGACAAAATGCCTGCAGAATAATTTACTGCATATATATTAAGAACGTGGTGTAAAAGCACTGAAGCAGGTTTATTTAAACTTTCTTTTCAGAGAGTAACAGGAAATGTGTGAATGTGAAAGTGTCCCAATAGTCCTTCCCCACCAGTCCCCCAGCTGTGTATTAACACATTTATGATAGCTATTGGCAGTGCAAATTTCCTTCTACTACCTCACCAGTGTTTGAATCAGCCCTTCAATCAGAAGGTACACTTCTGCAAATGAAAAAGTTCAGTTCCCATGCCCAATCAATCCTGGTATCTCTCCTCAGACCACCAGAAAGGGATGGCTCATTTTTGCCTTGTGTTACTGGGCTGGGGACACCTGCCTGCAGTGAACAAAAATAAGACTGTTAGGTCATTTCATGGAGAGACTCTACAGTTACATCTACCACAGTAAATTAAAATAGTGACCGGGGACATTCCTGGGCACAGAAATGGGATTGCACATGAAATTCTGATGGAAAAGGTCCTTGCCCATACTGGCAAGAACAACTGGGGAGGCTGGCACAGGCCTGGGCAGCCTGTGAACAGCCACCCTTTCCGGTAGAGTACACACTGGTCATGTCATGCCACACGGGTCAGGGGTCTCCTTGACACTTTTATGGTGCTGGTACACACATAGTGTATTGTTAAGCTTTCACATAACATATAAAATTTATAGTTGAATCAATTATAAAATAGATAATTCCCTACAATGTTCAATCACTTCAAAATCAAAGTTAGCTAGATTTTGGCTTTTTCAAAAGGTGGAAAACCAGGTTTGGTAGCTGTTAGGTTATGTGGTCAACAGCCCATCTGCACACCCACAAAAAAGCACGGAGAGAGAATGTTATAAGGGCAGCCCAAATAATACTATGATCGGTTGTTCCCAGGCTCATTAAAGAGACCACAGGTCTATCTCAACAAGCCTAGAGGAGCACGGGCACACAGGGGCAGGCAGGAAGCCAAATGACACCCTCCTGAGGACCAAACACTTTGTCTGGTCTTCTGGCTTTTTAATCATGAAAATCTCATCCCCATTGCCCAGGTGTGAACCCCATCAAGATGGGCCATTGGGAGCATCTCTCTGGAGCCCCTTTCAGGCTTGGGGGGGTTACTGCCTAGGGGTGTGGGACACATTTTGGGATGAAGGGGAAGAACATTTTGGGGATTGACCAGGATTTATTATGGAATGTTAAGGGGAGGAAAAAAAGACTGGAAAATAAGGGATTTAGGTAGAAAAGTATGTTTGTTTATGTGAGAAAGTCTGGACCCGGAACTGGAATGCGGCTGCAGACTCAGAGGCTCATATGTGCAGGTCCCAGTGACTGAGGAGGCTGGAAGACAGGGGCCAGCTACTGGGCCGATTTTGTGAGCCCAGCTCCTGGAGGAACCTACCTTGTACCTGGGTACAAATACATATTCTAACTAGTGGGCCTCCAGACTACTCAGACAGGGAGGGAAGCAGGATGAGGCCATTGTTTTTGTCTGTGTTCACGTGAGCATTCTGTGTGTCTGCCTGTGATCAGTGTGGTGTGCCCGTGCAGGAGCAGATGCATAAATGTGATGTATCTGTATGCTCTGTGTTTGTGTGCTTACTGGGAATACATCTTAAGCCTTGCTACTGTTTGGACCTGGGGACATGGAGCTGCAGCAGTCTTGCCTCTCTCAGACTGATCCAGCCCAATCTATTTTCCTCTAGCACCTACTTTGCAGCCCAATTCTCAGTTTTTGTGGGTCTAGCCCTGAAGAGATTCTTAATTGCTCCACTGTACTTACCAGAAATTCCCACTAACACTAGTGGAGATGCCAGAATATCTTCAAAATGTAGACTTGTGGTAAGCAGCTTATTAAGCTTCTCGGCAGAAAGGCCAAATATTGATCTTTTTTAAATACAGACAATTAAACTTGGTTCATAGACGTACAGTGGGGCCAGGGTGGAAAGTTGACATTGCTGCAGTTGTGTTATAGCTTCTCTCTGGATAAACAGAAGACTTCATTTTCACTTCTATCAATCCCACACCATTCACAAACAATAAAATTAATTTATAGTTTGAATAAACACAGCCTACTAAATTGGTTCCTTTGCCAATACTTTCAAGCTTTATATTGTACTTGCTCACAAAGCCAACAGTGTAAGTTAACAAAACAAAAGATGTTGTTTATTTTTTTTTTATATTAATTAAGCCAAGTCCTTAGATACAAGTAGCTCATAGGAGTTATCTCTAAAGAATCCAGTTCATTGGCAATTTGCAAATCAGAAAAAAAATAATGCCAGTTTTTTGACTTGAATTCTTTTAGTACTTTGAACATTGTGAAGCTTGTGAGCTTTTACACTGAAATTCAAGAAGACTACTTTACAGGAGCTGAAAGTCCCTAAAATTCACCTCTTATTTAATCAATTATATTGAAAGCTCTTTTACATGATATTATCAGGAATGAGGGCATTGTTAAAAGCAATCCAACAAATATTTGAATTAATAATAGACTGATGGATTGAAAGCACATTCCTCCTTGCACTTAATTCTCGGATTTCCCATGTCTCAAAATTTATCCATCTTCAACCAAGGTTAAAGCAAGAAAGAACCCAATTGCCTCAGTCATCATGGTTGTAGAGCCTGGAGCTCACACAATTCTACCTCCTTCCATATGGGAGCCAAACTGTCATAGTAAGGCTCTATGATGCATATACAATCAACACCAAACTGTATGGGCTGTCTTTCATAGGATACCATAAGCTGTATTTGCTAAAGTTGTAACACATTGGAGGTCAATAAATGTTAGTTCTTTTTTTCTTTTAAAAAAGCATTTTCATCAAGTTCCCTTCACTGCACTGACAGAATTTTCCAGTCACTGCAGTAAAAGAACAAAACTAGTGGCCACTATTTATTTTTCTGAGCATTTCTGTCCTCGTACATAATATAAGTATAGTTCCTCCCTATCAGCAGATGGAGACAGAGTACACGTGTTTTGATGTCACCATGCTTCAGTTAATTAAGAACTTCTCACCACACAACCTAGACATCATCCACTTGGTTGATCTTTGTATTTTCTTAAAGATTCCAGGATAATGAATCAACATACCTTGCTGGTTTAGTCATTTCCCTGATTTTAAGATTCCCCTGATTTTTTCTGGGGAGGTTGGAACTACCTAAGAAATGTGATTCTGGGTCTAGCTCTAGTTCTTAAGGCACAGCGTGCTGCAGAGCAAACAATCAACATAACAGCAACACCAGTCACCTGTTACCTTCCATGAGAGAGATTCATATAATATTGCTCTGTGACACAGTTCTTCACATTGCTGTGAATTATTTTCACAATGATATTTGACAGCATCATAAATTAGGGGCTTAAACTGGAACATTCTAAAAAGAAAAAAAAGCCATATGTAATAAACTTAAGCAGCAAACTTAGCAGGAAGCTTTTATAAAATTTTTCTTATAGGCCATTATTACAAATCAACTTTTTGTTTTGGCCCAGGTAGGAACCAGGTATTGCCTGCAGAGTAATAAGTGCCATTATCAGCTTCTTCAAAGAGATACTGCCCTATAGAATTCATCTGAATTCACATTGAATTTCACTTTTGTAGGGTGTCTTTAATTATTCTCCATTCTGCATTTGTCTGCACTTACACTTTTGTCACTGTCTCTTAAATCTTGTTCATTACAGATCACTACAAAGTAAGTGCATGGGTACAGCCAAATGCCAAACCCCAGTATTCATTAACTGTTTGGAACCACGTGAGGGTAAGGTATCAATATCCTGCCAAAGTAACTGTTCCCTGGGTGTTCCTGTAAGGTAAAACGCTGCAAATTCCAGGGGTTCAAAAGTAATGGAGTATGATTTTTCCTCAGAGCCTTAATAAAAATGTGTAGGATAATGCTTTAGGAAATAGTCAGTATTTAAGAGTAGGGCTTGTTGAAACCAAAATAGATCATTTATTTTAATCGCTATTAAAATTTGTCTTCTGTCTCCATCTGCTGAGTAGGAGTTGTCATGTTTTCTATAGATGACTCAGTAAAAAAGAATTAGAAGAAATTAAGAAACAGAAAAAGTGATTATTCCAGTATCTCAGCATTTTGCTAACAGCAACGCAACATCTTTTCCATTAATATTCACTATTGACTTATTCAGTCAGTATTTTGAGTCAAACACATTTTCCACGACTCTCAATTTTGATTTGCCCCTGTTCAGTGGGATACCACAATTCTTGTGCTTTCAGTCTTGAAAGCAGAGATGTAACAGAAATGCTATCCTTTCTCTCAGAATGTTTAAAGTTTTCAACTGTGCAATAGAAAGAGGAGGAACCTCTTAGCCTCCCCAGCCACTCCATGCCTAGAGCTTCCGTTGCATTTCAGTCAAACTCAGTGACTTTGATTTTATCCTCAATCTTTGTCTAGTTAAATTGATTCTTTGTGAAGAAGTAAGTCAGTTAATATAAACTCTTGTTATGTTGAATAATGGTCTTAGATTGATGCAATCCATTACTCTTTCAATTATCTTGCTACTTAGAGTTACTGCAAAAGTTTATGTGAATTAATTTTAAGTCATGGCTGTTTTTAGCTGATACTTTGGGGTAGATAGGATACCCTTTGCATTAAACTTTTTGTTCCTTTTCAAAAAGTTTTTTGATTACTGAAACCAGTATTTCTTAATTAATTTGCTACTTGTGACTATTGCAACCATCTAAGCAAATTAACTTAGGTGGGTTTTTATTTATTTATTTATATTCCTTTGACATCCCTTCAGCCCTCAAAAAAGGGCTTAACTGATGTACAGATTTTTATGCCAGCATTTTGCATGGGAAGGAATTTCACACAATACTACCACTAATTTCCCTGACAGTATTCACAATCTGGAGCTATTAAATCTGTGATTTGCTGAGTGCAGTGCAGCCTATAATTTAAAGCAGATAACATTTATTTTTTATGATTAAAAAAGCATAAAAAACCCTCATGAAACTTGCACATATTCTGTTAGTGATAGCAAAACAAACCAACCAACCAAACAGGTTGGTTTTTTTCATTCAGTTTCCAAATTGTTCCCTTGTGTGATCTCCTTTTTCTTTATAACAGAGCATACTGAATCACAATGTGTCTGTAAAAAGTCAAATCCAAATCCATTAAGGAACTGGTCAGTAGAGGTTGGATCTGCTCTAAAGCATGCCAGATTTCATTCTGCTAAAGGAACAAAATATGGTTCAAGAAAAGGAGAAGAGTCATTACACAAGTCTGGCATTTCTTAACCTAATTATACCTAATTTAATGTGAATTATAGTTGATGTAATAACGTGATAAAAGAAAAGTGTTAGCAAAGAACATTGTGCAGAAAGTAGCACTCCACATCGATATATAGTGATAGTCAATATAATATAGATATATCTATATCTCTCTCTATATATCTCTATATAATATAGATAATATAGATTCAATATAATACCCCCAAGGACCTGGTGATCAAATGAATGCTGAAAAATACAAATAGGAGGTAGAAAAGAATATTAATAATGTTGTCTCTAAATAACCAAGTTATATTATAGATATGCTTTGGCTGACTGTAGCTACGAAGGTACAGACATTAAATGAGCTAGTAGGATTTTCTCTTTGCTCTTCAGCAGCTTACAGTTAGCTCGCAGATGGCTTCTGTCTCAATTCAGTTTAATCCAATCAACTTGCCTCTCTCTGTCCTATACTCACCTATAAGAATGTTTTTTTTGGTGAAAACCAGCTGCTTCTTCCTGCTGATGTTGGCATACGGAATATAGCAACAGCACTTCCTTTCACTCATCATGTGTCCATGGCTCTAAAGGTCAAAACTGCTGAAACCAAGGTAAAGGGAATTGAGTTTATATAGTGTTTTATGGATAGCATTGAGAGAAGTAGACAGCTACTGTGGGGCTTGAAAAAGCAGTTGTTTTCATTCTTAGAGTGTTCTTCAATGTTCTCTTTCTAAAAACTAAAATGGAAAGGACATCTTACATTATAGTGCTGGTAGTAAGTGCTACAAAGTATATCTTAGAAAAAGGGTTTCAAAATACGTGATATAGTTCCATTTATGAGATATAACTCTTGGAAGTTTCTAATAAAATCCTACATCTAATGATACCACTGTATTCCTAAAATTATTTCTTTAAGTTGTTTTAACATATAATAAATGACTCTGTGGTTCTCTTTGAAATATTTGAGGGATTAGAAGGGGAAAAACCAGTTTGAAAACAAAATGTATTCTAACATTTAAAAAAAGTTTAAATTTCACTGGAAAACTCAAGTAAAAAAAAAATAAGTGGAATATGATAAAACTGGGAAATTTTCAAAGGGTTTTAATTGTCATGTTATTCTTTTAAGAATATATTCTTGGTGCTTAGCCACATGCATTTCCTTAACTTACCTGGCTGAGCAAACCATGCTATACTTAATGCATCACTACGACAGAAACTAAGAATATTCTGAGTACAAAGAGAAAAATCCTGGGCGTTTGACGCCAATGAAAATTTGTCACTGACTTCAAGAGAGACATGGAATTCACCTACTGTAATTAAAGGTCAACAGGTCATTGGCTCACAGCTGTCCTTCAGCTCTGTGATTTTCACTTCAGTCTTGTCTCACTGGTTTTATTACAGTTTGAATCTACATATAGAGCAGATAAGGCTTCAAAGAGACAGTTGCTTGAGGAAGGGCAGTGGGTAAAGAAGAATGTCAGGAAATGTGCATCTGCTTAGAGCAATGGAATGAAGAATATTCCCACCAAAAATGTGCCAAAGATTAAACTTTCAAGGCTTAGAGATACTTTCAGGGGGATAGGAGGTAGCGGGGTTGCCAAACTTGTATGTGACATTGTAGTGAATTAATATTACAGTGACCATGGAGCACACCAAGGAAAATAAGGGATCAAATGGCTTATTTGGCCAATTTACATTTAGAATAAAACTAAGGACAATGGAAATGGGAAAGATGTATTTAACCATCAGACCAACCTGTTTGAAGAGATTAATCATTCTCAGTTTCTGCTTGGCTTTGTTTTGATGTAGGGAAAGAAGAAAAGAGTGAGACTGTCTCAGACATTTATGTCCTGACAAATACCAGTTTTTACAGACATGAAGGATTTCTCTCCTATTGTATAAGAATCTAAAGCTCCTTGATCTCTTCTTTTGGTCCATAGATGCACTATTATTTTTTTATCACTTTACATTATTTTGCATTATAAAAATAAGTAGTTTGCTAAATTTGTAGTATCCACACTTCTCAATGTCAGATGGTTCTGTAAATCATTATCTACCACAGAACCATTCAAAGAACTAAGGCCAGAGGTGAACATTAGAGATGTTTCAGTAAAGCTTCATCTAGAGAGGCATCTGGTTTTGCTCTGAAGGATTCATTATTTCCAAGACAGTTTGTTCCAGTGGCTAATTGCCTTCACAGTTAAAAATGTCCTTCATGTATCTTTTGAATTTGTCTAGCTATAACTTGTAGCTGTTTACTTCTTGTGGCTTTTCTGATAGATTAAGGAGCCCTTAAGTACCTGGTATTTTCTGCCTGTGAAGGTACTTATCCATCATAATCAAATCAGCCCTCAGAGCTAAAAAGATTGACCTCTTTAGGGCTGTAGTCCTAATAAAAAAAAGCCCAAAACATTTCTAGCCATCAGCTCCCTTTTGTAGCTCTTCTCTGCACCATCTTAATTTCATACTTTAAAAATTGCTGGCATCAAATTGGATGCCACTTTGGCTTCCCAGTGCTGTGTTCAGAAGTAATACTTCTTCCATATTTCTATTCATGTTCTCTCACCTTAAAAAACAAAGCTGTAAGGGCTTGTTTTATGTCACATTGTTTCAACAGAAGCTCATAAACATGAGCTAGTATGAGATAATGCTCATCTACAGCCCTTCTCAGAGTCACTGCCTCATTGATTAAGGGCTCCTTTTACCAGTCTATAACAAATTAAATCAAAATGGAAATGGTACTCGAGAGCTGGCTTATGTTTTACACTGAAATCTTACCTGACTATTTAGTTTAACTTAAAAATGGGGATTTAAAAATATTCTATATGTTTTATTTTCCTTTTTTGTTGTTGTTGTTGTTTTTGTTTTCTTTGCTAATTTTGAATCACTTTTCAAGAACATTATCAGACTTTATCCTCAAAAGCCACAGCAATGATAAGGGCACTCAATAACCAGTTTTGATAAGAAATCTTGAGCAACTTTGAAAAACAGAAATTACTTTTGAAACTTCACATATCTTACACATTTGGTTTCATAACTTCAGTTTTAGTTGTTCTCCAAATAATTCCTCTTCCTTTTTAGTTACAAATATGCAAGTATTATTTCCCTGACCTCGGTCCCTGTAATACATGTGATTCATGGAATCATAGAATGGTGGGGGTTGGAAGGGATCTCTGGAGATCATCGAGTTCAATCCCCCTGCCAGAGCAGGATCACCCAGGGCAGCCCACACAGGAACAGATCCAGGTGGGTCTTGAAAGTCTCCAGAGGAGACTCCACAGCCTTGCTGGGCAGCCTGTTCCATCACTCATTCCTTTTACCTTTCTTCAGAATAGACTCCTATTCCTCTATTTATCATTACTTATTTTTTTCTAAAATTCTCTCTCTGCTTACCATTCTGATCCACTGAAAAAGTGCATCCAGTCCTCAAAATTTTATCACTTCCACTTTTCATGGATTTAATTCTGAATGAATACCTGTATTTGGAATATGTCATCTATTTCATCATATTCTTCTTCCTTTTTTTTTTTTTTTCCATTTTAAATTTATATTTGAACAACATAGACAAGAAGTCCTGTAAAACATCAAAACTTCCAAACTCACTATCAGCTCAATTCTATTGATCTCAGGGGAAATTCAGCATGGGGTCTTGCAGGGTGCACAGAAATGTGCAGGCTTAGGGCCCATATTTACATGTCCAAGTGTATTTACTCCATAATGGAATCACTGCAGCAATTACATTCTGTCTGGCTCTTTATTGATGGATCACAGTTTGGAGATCTATGGAGGTTTTACCAGAGGAGTCAGGTAAACACACATTGCTAATTTCAAATGTTTGATAGTCAAACTGGAGGAAGGGCAAGAAAATTCTTATTACATGTGTTGTACCTGGACTAAGAAACTATACAACAGACTACTCCTAATACAGATACTGGAATGCTTTAACAGCAAGAAGTAAAATGGAGCCACAGATACTTACAATGAAAAACATGATGTAGCACAATATTAAAGATGGACAGTATGAAACTGGTAGCAATTCTCACTACAGTCACTGTCTTTCTCATGACTGCTTTCAATATGTATTTTTTTGAAGGAAAGTAAAGAGTAGAAGATGCAAGATGGAGTGTATAGACAGAGAAGAAAATGAAACATTGAAGAAGGTAGAGATTTAAAAAATACCCATTGAAAGGAGAAAGATACAAAGAGGTTAAGAAAGAGTAAAGGAGAAATATATGATAAAGCACTAGGTAGAGGGAAAAAAATAAAAGACAATCTGGTATCTATAAAAAATAGAGTTATTTTACTGATCACTACAACTGTAGTAAACATCCTCAGTTTCAGGTTCCTAAGCAAGCACACAATATTGCCAAAGCAGTTGCTAAAGTTTGATGTGAAGAGATGTCTACTCCTGATGTCCCACATTTCCCTTTAAAAAATATAAAAGTCCAAATAAACATCTGGAATGTCATTATATCATCACAGAAAAACAGAAATGAAGGTGTTATGCATTAGCAAGGCTATTATTATTACCAAAACATGAACCTTCAAAACATAATTTTACATTATACCTGTAGAAAAGAATACAAATCCTATGGACAGCTTAATTCAGAAGGCCAATTTAGAAGATCAGAAATATGTTCACTTGAAAGGATCTTGAGGCATGCTATGAACTTTATCAAGTGAAAGCAAACTGTTTATTCTCTGGCTGCATTGCTTCTGAAACCTCAGTGTAGAAATGAAGACATTGAAATGGAGTGAAAGAAATGATGATACCAGAGTATCTTAGGAAACACATATTCTTTATATAATTCGGTAAATAGTGTTTCTTAATTCTTAAAAACACAGTATTTGATCGTAAGATAGAGGTTGCTTTACGCAACTTGTATTTTTAGGAGTATTTTTTCAATTTGGAATTGTATTTAAAATTAATTCACAATTGAACTTTGAAAAATACCTCTACTTATTTAAGTTGTCTACATCCTTAAGCACTAGGGTGACATGTTTTCTAGAGACTGGGAATCTGCTTTACAATTTTCTACATTTTATTTGTACACAGCTTCAACATACTTCCACAGATGGCATTTCTTTAAAGTTAAAAACTACATTAAAATATGGTTAAAAACTAGTTAAGCATCTGGATAATCTTCAACTCTCAAGGCCTCCTGTTTAATAACTGTCAAGAAATGCATTTCTCATTCTCTGAACACTTATAAATTCAATAAGCAGTCAGTATACAATAATATGCGATAAAAACAAAGAACCATGCATTATAACCACACATCAGGAGCTGAAATGTACCAGAGACTTTGAAAACTTTTATATAATCAGGAACAGCAACAATTCTGTTAAATAATTTGTTTCCAAATTATTTTGGTTTTTTACATTGTGACTGATAGAAATCTGGAATTATTTTCTAACAATGATGTACCCAATGTAAACGTGCCATTAGGTTTCACTGTCTTTTTCCTTCTTGCAGGTTGTTCTGCTGAACCTGTTGATATGCATGGTAGTTTTCTACACTGTGTACTATGTGGTCCTGTCTGTGTGTTTTGCAGTATTCAAGTAAGATTTCCTTGTCTTTAGTCTAATACGATGGCATACTACAACTGGATATAATGCACAGAGCTGTGACTCTGTAGAAGCATCCAGTCCCAGTTCTGCTGTGAACACATTTTTCAAATTCATTTGAACTGTTGTACTTGAACCTTCATTCATGGGCTCAAATTGGCAAAGGGAGACTCAAAACTAATATAAAATGTTGGTTCTAACCTACTTCCTTGAACTTGCACCAAGTAAATAAATGAAAGTAAGAGCAAAGATGAAATTAAAAAAGGAAGATTTCATTAAAAAAAAAAAAAAAAGACAAATTATATTCCCTTAGGAGTTGATTAGGGACTGGAACATCTCTCTTATGAGGAAAGGCTGAGAGCCCTGGGGCTGTTTAGCCTGGAGAAGAGCAGACTGAGTGGGGATCTTATGAATGTTTACAAATATCTGCAGGGTGGGTGTCAAGCAGAAGGGGCCAGTCTCTTGTCAGTGGTGCCCTGTTATAGGACAAGAGGCAATGGTCACAAGCTGAAACACAGGAAGTTCCACCTCAACATGAGGAAAAACTTCTTCACTGTGAGAGTGACAGAGCCTGGAACAGGCTGCCCAGAGAGGTTGTGGAGTTTCCTTCTTTGGAGACTTTCAAGACCCACCTGGATCTGTTCCTGTGTGGGCTGCCCTGGATGATCCTGTTCTGGCAGAGTGGTTGGACTTGACGATCTCCAGAGGTCCCTTCCAATCCTTCCCATTCTATGATTCTGTGATTCTATCATTAGCATTTAAAGTGTCAGACATGTCTTAAATAGAAGTGGAGATCATGGACTCTGTGTGCAAGGGCAAGACCAGAATATGCAATGGGATGTAGAGAGCTTGTAAAAGCCCAGAGTATACTATTCAAAATCATCTTTAAAAGCACCCACGGTATGTCATAGAATCACTAAGGCATTACTGGAAATATCTGGTTAAATTTATTCATTTTATTTCCACAGGATTAAAATGTTGGATGGTTTGGCACCTTTTGATTTTAAGACAATTCCTTCGTGGATTAACCCATATTATTTAGGTAATTGAAGTTAGTTTCTCTTTTATTTCTCAGTCAAGAAAATAGATTGTATCTGGATGCATGGACATCTTCCTTATGGACAGTATTTTAAAGATGTTTTAGCAATAATTATGATTTCTGTACTTGAACTACACTGCATTTAAACACATATTCATCTTGCCAGCATTTCTCATTTCTGTATTGCCACATTCAAATGATCTGTGGGGCTTTTCCTTGACTTGTTCTTCTGATCTTGCATCATCTGAAGAAAATGTGCTGCTTTACCAGGATGCTTCATTTTCATTGCAGAACAACTACCTATTCTTTGTAAAGGTCCTCCACAAACTTGTTAAATTTAATTTTCATACTGCAGCAAATTTCTTAGGAATCATCAGATACAGATCTGAGTAACAGGTCACATTTGACTGATGGAAATTTTGCTTTGGTAATGCCTGAATACAGTGGGCATTAAAATGTCAGGGTTTGAGTGTAGCTCAATCCCTAAAGATATCTTTATATATCCTAATACAAATTCCTGCATTTTTCTCTGAAGCTCTCAAAATATATTCTTTTTTCCTAAAGTGTCCTTTCTAAAAAATGACATGCATACATGAAATGTTACCAGATTTGTAATGTACTTTACAGTGGCAAACCACATAATCTGTCAGTAAAGTGTAGCTTAAAAGTAAATTGCTTAGTTCATTATGTTAAAAAGAGTAATGGAAACAAATGGATATTTGTACAGTGCCAATATTGATTTCAGATGAAAAGAAGAACATTTCAGTTGTAGAAAAAAGAAAATGACATCATATTCCATTTGAAATACATTTTAAGGCCCTAATGTAATGACTGTATCTCAATATGATTTTTTCTAGCCCCAAAATTTTAGCAGCTAGTTTGATGCGGCCTGTTTATATGCCAAAGACAGCAAGTATGTCATGCAACTGGTTAGGATTCCACTCTCTTGTCTGTCCACCCAATGAAATAAGATGGGATAGCAAAACATAACAGGATCTGTTTAAAGTCTATGGGCACAGAGACAGAAGGAAGGTCTCTGAACGGTGTTGCAAATTAGAATTAGTTTATTCAAGAGTCTCACTCATGAATGTTAAAAACATGACTATGTCTTCAAAAGAAAACCTCAAAATAAAAATGGAAGTCAGCCTCAGAACTGAGGTATCATTACTTGCCTAGTTTTGTTTAAAAGTTTACAAAACATCTGTCTACACTAAGCATACATTCTAAATTATAAAATTATTAGCATAATTTTAAATTTAAATACTATCCTCATGAAACATAATAAACTAAAAATACTAAAATGCATTGTCAAACATTCATTTTTTTTTAAGTGTTATTTCCCTCTTTACATGTTGTTTTGCCAGTTATCTTTTCCTTATTTTTCACATTTTTTTAAACTGCTGGGTGAAAGATCCATGATATGATAGGAACTAATTGAACCTGTTAAGAAAAGAACAAAATTCAAAGGCACAAAGTGCTGCCAAACGTATAAATTAAATGCAGTGAAAAATTAACCATTGTGTCTCTACTCTCAGCTACAGTAATCTTGGGTATTATGTTACTGCAACAGTAAATAAAAGAAATAATTGCATTAAAATGTGACTTTTATCTGCTTGTTTAACTAAAAAGATGAACAAAATGCATTTAGATGGAAAATTATATGAACTGCAAATGAACATTGTGGCCTGTTGTATGGGAACTGAGGACTATAGCTAGAACAGACATCTCACAGCTTCCACTCAACCCCCTGCTATCCCAGGTAGCCACCCAACACAAAGTCAGACTTTGCTCTACAAGTGATTATTTTTGTTACCTGTAATAGCAAGTAAACAAGCTGACAGCAAAGCATCACTCCATTGCTGCATCGAAGAATACAGCTCATCAAATGCCATCATGAGGTTCCTCACCACCAGGACAGGCTGGTGGCATGGCATGGCTCAGCACACTCTGGAGAAAGCACCAGGGGCCAGAAATGCACCATTTCATCCCTGAGAAGAAGGAATTTTCTTGATCAGATAACTTTAATAGTCTTCTTTTGGCAGCATAACCTAGTTACTATCGCTTTGCTGGTAATCCTCATTCATGGTTTAATGCAACACAAAGCTAGCTGCTGAATGTCAGGCACGGTGACAGAGTGGTAGCTGTGGCAGCCTTGCTATCAGCACTGAGAAAAGCCAGGCTCCTGGTTGTATGTACCATGAGATCCAAGTGAGGGGTGGCCTCTGCTCACCTTGTAGGCTCTCTGCTCTATCTCCTCTTCTATGTCTTGTCTTTAAATTGTTCTTTTATATTCACTCCGGTATATATCATATATATATATATATATATGATGCAATGAAGTCAACAGGGAGAAAGCTATGAAGTTTCTTACCAAACGTAACCACTTTAACCACACAATCCTGCTTTGGATGAGAAAAAAACTATGTCAGTATCAGCCAAATCTATTTGGCACCATATGCAAGGAGTGTGGATGATCCCCGAGTAAAATTTCCATGACATTTCTCCTCTAGGCTATATAAACTGGTCATAATCCTGTCACTGGTCATAATCCTGTTAGTCCTCAAGGCTTTACATAAAATATAAAACATTTTAAAGTCTATAAGTAAATCAGGCTACAATCCATGCAGAAGTCTGTGGCAAAATTAGAAATGAGCTTTTTAAGGAAAACATTAGTGTAGTATTTGATCATGTAGAAAAAAATAATTGCATAACTATCTCAGACATTTTAACTGCCTGCTGTGATTATTCTGAATTTAAGAAAAAGCCCTTCAAAACTGTGTGGTTTAAATATCCTATCTTCATTTACAGCTCTTGTGATATCATTGGAAATCACTTTCTTCACATGTGGTCTGCTGTTTGCCCTGGTTGTGGAAGAATGGGTTTGGGATTACGCTGTAACAGTTACTGTTATTCATATCATCATAACTTCAGTTGGTAAGTAGGTTTACTGATAAATATATGCACAGCATCACAAATTGAAGGACCAATTAATTGAGTTTCATCTACTGTATTGCTGGACTAATTTAATTTTTCCTTAAAGCTAAGTAAATAGATATTTCTATTTTCCATCCATTTGACTCATGCATGTGTTTAAATCCTGCCATTTAAAACTCAATTCTTGTTTCACTGCAGAACTTTAAAATACTATTTTCTTATTAAAATCTCAGAGATTTATTTCATAAACTAATGGCTCATATCAAACAGATCCAGCCTAGATACAATTGCAGCATCTACTGCATTTTTCTCTAAAATAAGAAATTAATAGTTGTCTATCTCCTGACACTTTCAGATCTACTCATTAACACTTCAGCTCTAGTTCAGAGTAAGAATGAGGTTTGCTTCAGCAAAGTCAATTGAAAGTTTTAAAGTTAGATCATTTGAACTAAATCTCACTGAGGAAAATAAAGCATTTTATCATTGAAGCATCTCGGGGTTTTTTATTATTCCCCTGAAACTCTTCCCCTCAAAGTACAGAAAAGGAAAATAATTGACTGCTGTAAATGAGATTCATCATCACTTTTTGCCAGCACATGGCAACCTGCTCCCTGTTTTCATGCTGTTTAACAGAATGGCTGCTGAGGAAGTATATTTTAACTCCATCCTTGTTACAGCCCAGTTAAGGATCTGAATCATAGATACATAGAATCATAGAGTAGTTTGGGTTGGAAGGGACCTTAAAGATCACCTAGTTCCAGCTCCCCTGTCATGGGCAGGGACAGCTTCTGCTAGACCAGGTTGCTCATTCTTTTTAATAAGAGCCCGGAGTTCTGAGTGAACTGGCAGATGGAGTCACCAGTAACATTTGAGAAGTCATGGCAGTCAGGTGAAGTCCCTAGTGACTGGAAGAAGGGACAGGTTACACCTATATTCAAAAAGAGTAAAAAGG
>JANHGN010000801.1:4235-25887 GCA_024605025.1 Megaceryle maxima | reverse complement strand
AAAAACCAACCTAAAATAAAAAAAAAAAAAAAAAAAAAAACCAAACAAAAAAATAACCCAAAACCAAAAAAAATCAAAAACCCCCCACAAAACCACATTTTCTTATCTATCTAGGGTTTTGGGACTAGGATTGGAGTAATCAACATAAAAGCAAAGCAGAGCCACATTTTGTAATGGTTCTCTTTGTAATTCAACACGTGAGCAGAGAAGCAGAGACCAAACCTTTCAGTAGAGCTACTAGTGTTTCCTCTTAAAAGCGCAGGATTCTCGGACATTTACAATGCAGAGCGCTCACCGCGGGATTTTATTTTCTTAGCTGACCTGAAAGCAGATAAAACCATTGGCACATAGATTCTGTGAAAGCCTTCTCTCCACAGGTGTTTGCCTGAAGGCTGTGGGAGGAGTTGTTTATTTTGAGAAGCCGCACTTTCTTTCCTGTGTAGAAAGGCAAACCTCTTTAGTTTCTCTTTGGGGTGCACACATGCCATAGGCATGCAGAGATAGCCCTTTTCAGGATTCTTACATATGCATGTGGACTTTTCTTACATCTATTTACAAAAGCAAAGGCTCTGTTTCTTAAGTATGTTTACAGAATAGGGAAAAACTCTGTTGTTATTTTGGTCTTAGAGTTTGCCATTCTTACAGAAAGGTAGGGCTTGAACTGGTAACACCACAAGGAGGCAAAAAGATCAGAAAGGAACAAAGGCTTAGTAAAGTTTTACCTCGTACTTCACTTATTTCTTTGGAATATAATGGTGTTGAGTTAGAAAACAGTGCATTTGACTAATGATCTAGCACCTGAGATAGGCAGGCCAGAAGCAAAAACATATGTCCTCTCATTTTTATTTTCACCGTTTTCCAGGTATTCAAGGAGGACAATAGCAAATCTCATGTCGATACTTGTTAATCCATCCACTTCTGCTAAAAGAATGTAAGAAGTCTCATCAGGTAGCACCAGAGATTTTCTAGTAAAAATAAGGCCATTCCAAGACACAACGTTGCAGCCTGCCCACCACACTATGGAGCTGTGGAGATGGGCAAAGGAGGAACTGTGCCTAAGAGGAAGATTTCAAAGATACCGACAGATACAGCCTATCGTTCCGTGCAGTCACGGTCTCTACTCTCCGTCTCCAGGAAATGAATGCATGCAGCCTGCAGAGTTTAATTCTCTTTTGGTTTATTACTATTTAAAAATCAGTTTTTGTATCCCCTTCTACAGAGGCTTCACCTTCCAACAGAACATACAAAAAAATACACACAATAGAAAAAAAAAAAAAGATAGGTAGGTAAGTTGCTTTATACAAACAGGTCCCTAAGAACCCAAAAAGGCTAAAACAGGCTCGGTTTCAATAGAAGCAGGCCCATAAATAGGCAAGAGACTTCATTCAAGTAGGGAAAGAGTCATCCATCCTCACCTAAGATCCTTTCTTGCTCACACTGAATACAATGGGAGGATTCCCAACAACTTCAGTAGAAGCAGGATTGGGATTCATCAGAGCCAATGGCAAACTTTTCTGCTCCTTCCCTTCCAAGGCACTGTCTCTTCCATATGGCGTGCAGCCAGGAAAAATGCCAGTTTTCCTGGCTCATCCCACACTCATGTTTCAGTTGTTCACTCTACAGGACATCTGAGAACAGCCTTTTTATTTCCCCTCTTAACACTGTGTATTTGCACTAATTGCAGCAAACTTTCAGATTACAACAGTACTGAAGAGAAATTCTGAGCCCAAGAGCAAGGCTTGGTTGATTCTTTAGGAGCCAGCAGTCAGCCTGACAACTTTGCAGAGGGCATGTAAAAATTGCCTGGAGAAGGCACCAGTTTGCAGACACAGCAGCCAAAAGCTATTAGCAAGCATGAGACTGATTTATTATATAAGCACTTACCCAAGCTCACTATGTGACTGCAGAAAGCTCAAGAGCATTTATGGCTGCTAGTGGCTGCATGAAGTGACCCCATGGTCCACATGGAACCCAGGAGCTGGGAGGGAGTCACTGGAACATCATGGAGACACCAGTTACCCCTTCCTTCAGCACATCTCAGCTCGGAGCACTTTCAGGTCTCCAGAACTGCAGTACAATTACAGAGGCCACCCAGGAAAATGATAATTCACACAAACCCTAAGAGCAGATCAATAGTGCCAGGCAGTCTTAAAATTAATTTAAATATTTCATCTTTCAGGAAAAATGTGGCCAAATGTTTGTTTAATTTTGCATTATACTTGAAGTCTGTGAGGCCAAATATTTGTAGCAGAGTTCAGCAGCAAAATTTTGCAGCATAATTTGGCAGGTCAATCAAATCTTGAAACATTCTTACCCAAGGTTTATCACCATCTTATTTTATAAATGGGAATGAAACATGGGAAGAGGCTGGATATGATGCAAGGTGTTAATTCTTTACAAACAGGCAGTCATTATCCACTACCACAGAGCAAACAACTGTGGGTTTTCACCAACATGCTTTAACCATTCCAGCCCTCGCCAGAACCCCTCACAGCCAGGGCTCCTGCTTCTGTTCTGCACCACTTTGCAGTTGTCACATAATTATTTTGGTTTGGGTTTGTTTGGTTGTGTTTTTTTTTTTAGCCAAATAGTTATCTAAGTTGTTTGTTGTTGTAGTTTTTTTGTTTGTTTGGTTTGTTGTTTGTTTGGGTTTTTTTTATAGCTACCACAGTTATCTGTAGAGCTGTACACATCTGAGGAGGTACAACACTGGCACAGGAATGTGCAGAGGGAGGAAGGTGTCAGGGAGGAGGCAGGAAGGTGTTATACCAATGTTGCTGCTGCCAACTCTGCAACAATGAGCATGGCCTCCGGCTGCAGCCCAGGAGCACCGCCTCCCTTTGGGTCCCAGGCTCGGTGCTCCCCAACACTTTGCCTTCTGACAGGAAAACTGAGCAGCAGACTGGGCTGAAAGCCAAATCAATTCCCAAAGGCTCATTCACAACAGCTGAAGGATCTTGTTTTGAAAAGGATGTTCAGGATAAAAAACAGGACTCTCTCAGGAGACATGGGAATCTTCCAGAATCTGTTTTCCCTTTTAAGTTTTCATTTTTTATTTTTTTTTTTCCCCTCTGTTTGCTCATTTGTTTTTTCTCTTGGGGTGGAACTGAGAGCATAAACTCAGAGATTCACTGCGAGCTGATGTTCTATTCAATTAAAACTCAGATACTGTGCCCAGGCAAAAGGTGAATGGTACAAGGCTGGCTTAAAATGTTCATAATGCTGTTAAGGTATATTCATAATGCTGAAAAAGCCAACACATTCTATGGTTTTGTTTGGCACTTGCTCTCAGAGTTTCTGCCGTGCTGAACAATTGAAAATATCTGATCATTTTTTGTGGGCTATAAAAAAAAGCCTTTCCTGTTTCATTACTTAAAATTTTGGTAGCTGTTTTTTACTTTGTCCATTTATCTCTCATGAAGCCCAAAGAGAGCTCTTGCTCTCCATTCATTCTTCCAACACTGAAGTCTGGAGTTCCTCTGAAGTTTACTTTGGCATCTACTTCCTCAAGCAAGCACCTTAAAAAAAAATTAAAGCTGAAAGTGGTACCCCACTCCAGACTCAAGACATAAATTCAGATATTGATTTCTAGGAACAAAGATTTAGTGAAAAAAACAAGACACTAAAGTTACAACAGAGCCTACAAAATCTAGGTTAGCTTTCATACTATGAATTCAATTAGTTGAGTTAGATAGACATTCAGTTACACAGCTCTTCTATTCAAGTCATTCCTTACTGCTGACAGCAGTTGAGGGAGGAACAATAATTTCAGGGAATACATGGGAAATAACAAATATTCCCTAAGTCACTGGCACTCAAACAGGTCTAAAATTGTGACTGGGCATTTTCAATTATTCAAACAATTGGTAGGAAGACCAACTCCACACCATCTTATCGTTCTAGGCTTTAAAAACCAAAACAACACACACCCCCCAGCATATAATACTTTGCCCTACTACAGTTAAGGCACTGGATTGAGAGAAGGAAAAATCTGTGTTCAATTTCTGGTTCTGCTATCAATTTCCCACATCATCATGGGCAAATCACTTAAGATTGAAGCTCACATGCACCACATTGAATGTACATCAGGTGAGCCACACTAGTAAGTCTGTTTGCACACATCTAACACATGACAAATGCAAGATAATGTCACTTAATTTAACTCAGTATGGAATAAATTCACATCAAATTGCTTTACCTTGCATATGTTGTGGATTAACAGTACATAAAGATAAATTCAGGCAACAAACGAAGCCTGATGATAAGTCTGTGCCCCTATGTTCAACACAACACTTAAGCATGCATGCAAGCAGTTTTTAGTCTTCCATCTTTACTTCACTCATTCATCTATAAGCATCTATTCTTTTCTTGGCTATCTTTAATGTTTAGATTACAAGTGGTTGAAGATGTTTTCATCACACCTAATACACAAGGGTCTGAGCCTGAGAGGTTTAGGGACTTGTATAATACAAAGAAATACTACAATCCTTGATTATCTAAATTTGTATGAACTGAAGTTCCCTTCTTGGCAGAAAAGTGCACCGACTGAAACGTCAAATTGCAGTCCCACCAAAGAAGGTGATAAGGAAAGGAGGGCTGGCCCAAAATGAGAATTGTCATCTATACAGCGATATGCCAATTAGAAACATAATAGAAACAAGTGAGGTTGCAGACTGGGGCACATTAAGTACTTCCTTTTGAACTCTGAACTTATGAGGCTGAGTTTTCTGTTTGGATCTGTCTTCTGTTCTATGAGAAGCAGACATTTCCCAAAGTACAGAACATAAAGAATTAGTATGTAGATTAAATTACTATCCAAAACAGAGCAATATGGCCCCAAAGAAGCAAAAATCTTGGAAAACACACCACTGCTACAGATTTGCCTAACCTACTGCTGGCACTGTCTGCACCAGTCTCTTGTGTTGGTGCAAATCTCTCCCATTTACACAAAGATGATCTAGAACTGTCATTTCAGAATTGTTAACTTCCTGCCCAATTGTTTCCCTGTGCACTAGACTGAGAAGTAAGTAGCTTTCATTCAGCGTATTCATGACAACTTAGTAAGCATTTTCTTTGACAAGCAAAGTGCACAGTTAGCATTTTAGAAGGCTTCTTTTTTAGTTCAAGGCTTTTCATTTGTTTCACCAGATCAAATTCTGTAGTGTTCAAAATTAAATTCTGATATGCATGGCCAAAATTCAACCCATCAGTAACACTAAAGTCAGTGGAGCTAAATGCAGGATGTAAATATCCTATATTCTGGACTTGGCTTTGAAGTTGAATTTTATGACTACTGCACCCTCTTGGAGGGCACATAGGAACACAAACTTCTTAGATCTTTCAGAATACAGCCTCAATTCAACAGAAATTTTCCTGGTGGCTTAAATCCAAGCTATTAGTAAATCAGTGACTGCAGTTGCATTTGCTAATCCCAATTAATTGTTATGCTGACTGGAATGCCTGCTCTATCTTGACTTGCTTGGCAGTTTACAAGGTTGCCTCAGCATGGTCTAGATTTGTAAGGTATTTTAAAATGTTTTGTTACCTTTCTGAAATTGTCCTGTTTCTACTTGTCAACTCAGCTTACCAGTACAGCAATAGAAATTCCATGAAGCTTTAGTTTGAAGGCAGGTTTGTTTGGTTTTGTTATTTTTTTTTTCCTTTTTTTTTTTTTCCTCTTTTTTCTCTTTCTTTTCCCCTTTAAATGAGACTCATACCTATTCCAGGGATTCTGGGGGAAGATGAACGGAGAAGAACATGTCCTTCAGTCTCCCAACACAGAGTAATAGCAAAAGATCAAGTCCACTGCAACATGCTCTCAATATACAAAGTGCTGGTGCTATAAAGAGAAAGCCACTGATTATTCATCCCTGGTTTATAATACTCGAGAGCAAGTACAAAAAACTCGCTTCTTACAAGAGAGAAGCTGGGGCTTCTAAAGCCTGTAGAGTTTAGAACATCATTCTAAAATCCATATACTTACAAAAGGCTCTATATTTCTAACATAAAACAGGAATGTGTCTTATTTCAGTTATGCAATAGCTGCAGGGTTTGGATTAGGAGCACCTGGGCAACCCAAGTTGTGGCACAACGGCAGTTTTTGGCTACGTTCAAATTTAACACAGCCAGATGTCCTGCAGAGGATATAGGTCCTGGTCTGAGGCAGTCAGTCCTGCTTCAGCACTGTACTGATGATGGAGACAGCCAGTGTTTCATAGAATGCCTGTTTGGTGTGGTGCTTGGGCTCTTCAGAATGGCTTTTCTAGAAACATTCAGTACACACAGCAACTCACTTTACCAACTTTGCTTAAAAACTTTGCTCATTAACCCTCGATAATTGTGATGTAGAAAAAACTCTTCACAGATGGGAAATTAAAGAATAAATTCAGGGAGCTGTCCTATGTGACCTTGAGCATCAACAGCAGAACCATAATTATAACTCAGAGTATTCCTAACTCCTAACCCTGTGTTAAACAACATATACACCTGGATTTGGTACATAAGACCTTGACAAGTTACATGGGAGGAAAGGGAGGGTCAAGAAAGGACATTATTTCTGCACAAGTGGTATTTTCAGATTAGATGGAAACTCCAATAGCCTAGAGCCCAGTTTATTCACATTTTGTAATCAGTTCTTTTTCAGATATGCTGTTTGCAATTCCCATCTCTTACAGCAGAAACCCTTCTCTGGAAAAGAAAGGAGTAAGATTACTTTTGCAAACCTGACTAGAGGCAGATCAGGAGAGCCAAAAAGCCCAGCTCACTGAGAATACAGTACAGTGTAGAGTGGGATTAATGCCTTATTTACTGGTTCTCAATTGCACACCTTTTGGACAGGTGGCTAAATTGCTCAAAAACCAGACAAAACGAGGGGATGCAAATACTAACTTCTTTAATAGAGTCCAATCCAATTAAACCAAAATCACTCTGTGAACCCCTGGGTTTATTCACACTAAACAAGTCAGTGGTACATAGTGTTAAGCCGATAGCTGATCATGTTTATACCCTAGGTCCCCACATGAAAAATGAGCACCAGTCAACCAGACTGCAATGGTATTTTTCCTTCCTTTTTTTTTTTTTTTCTTAACTTTTTTTTTTTCATAAAACTATTTCTTTCATAGACTTAAAACAATCAACTAGCCAAGATAATTATGGTACACCTAAAAAAAATAAAAAATTAATACTAACCCTAATGTGACTGCTGCTTTACGAGTGCTCTCTGTATTGCCTTAGACTGGCTTTTCAGTAGCAATTCACTACAACAGGTCCTAAAATAATAATAGAGAATTAAAAACCTGACAGCAAGTTTAATGGTTAGAAGTAACAAAAACAACCTGTTCTGAATGGTGATTTTTCTCAGCAGCTCAGTTCTGCTGAAGCACTCACAGCCTCACAAATGGCAGAAGGGGTTCAAATTCTCTCACCTTCTCTCAGTTTTTCTGTTTTTAAAAGGACAACTGCATTGTAACCTGCTAGGTACCACGGGGCATTTTCCTTAACATTATATTCAATAATGGGTCAATAATGGGTCTGTTTTTTAAAACTTACTGTTTTCCTGGGGTAGGTTAGGGAAGGTGGGGAATAGAGAGAGAATAAAAGCATAGCTCCCTGTAGCTGTAGCTCCTCAGATGCCTCGGTCACTAGGACTGTCTAATTCTCAGATCAGTTCTGGCAACTTTTGTTTATTCTAGATCATGATGAAACACCAGCAGCAGCCTCTAAAACTCTATTTGGTGTTTTACGTCATGTCTGCTATTCAAGGTCACCATCTTCTGTAACTTATCAGCTAAGAAGCATTTTCTCCCTCTCCCCAGTGATGTTTTAAAGATGGGGCAGGGCATGAGACAAGGAGGGAAGCTAAAATGAATAAAAAATTATCCGCTATAGAACCAAATTTCATTATTTCCTCTTTCATTCACAGCATCTTATCATTATAGCCAGACTGCTGCTTTGCTTTGTTAAGATCAAACTGATCTCATTTCCCCTCTGGCCCCATTGGTTGCTGGTCGACCTCCGGATCCACTAGGGATGATGCAAATGCTGACTGGACGATCTGAAACCCAAATGACTCCAGGAGAGACATGTTCTGTTGGGGTGAAAAGGGGGATCCTAGTGCAGGACCGAGGTCCCCCAGTGGGCCACCAAGGGCCCTGACGTGGACTTTCTGTATGTGTTTGTTCAGATAAGACTTTGATCTGAAAAAGCTGCCACATTCAGGGCAAGGGTACTTCTTCTCTCCTTCCGTCTCCATTTTGTTTTTGCTGACTGCCATGTCACACGAGAAGGACCCATTGGTGCTCTGTTTCTCAGGAGTCTTGAGGTCACTGGTGTCAGAGAGGTCTCCGTATGAATCAGAACTCTCAATCGGGTCCGAATGTGAACATTTCTGGCCTTCTATGGGAAAAAGAAAAGAGAGAAGTTTTAAGAACCTTATCTCCTCAAAAAAAGCACTTAACATTATTAAAATAGATTATATTGATTACCAGCTGATTTCGTTAATGCCTGTCATGACAGAATGACACGCACTTAACATTGCAACCCCTCAAAGTGCTTGACCATAGGTCCTCTTTACAAACCACCAGGCTGCTACCAGAGCACTCTGTCATGATACTGAATGCAACCATAATGAGTCTCTGGTTTATATAACACTTTGTTGAATCCCAAAGATGTCTCACAACATTTATACTTCAGGAACTACAAAAGGATGGACCTACTGATGAGTTTGTAACTATACAATTCACTCCCACACTTCTGAAATATTGTTGATATTTCAGGGAGATCCCAGAAACCTAATAAAGTACAACAGGCTACAGCAAGAAGTGAAGAAACCTGGAAATACCCAGCAATACATCAGTGAGCTACTGAAATTTAAGAAGTGCGATTCCATTTAGTCTTGAGGAACTGTCTTACAAGTTAAGAGCAACGCTGGTAGAAGTTAATCTAAAATTGTTCCATCTTTAAATGCTGTAGTGTGAAATGGGAGAGAGGTTAGGGACACTATTTTAAGTCATTTGGATGCATATCCTGGCAAAGCTCTGTTTGGAGTGTTCCCCATTCTCCTCTGGAATTACGCCAAGAAAGTTTGTCCACACTTTTTGCTCAGAGCTTATGAATGAGCGTGGGAAACCCAGACATACTCCCTAACAAGTCTTTGAATACAAATAAGCTGTATCTACTATTAACTCTAAAAGACCGAAGAACCACTTGGCACGACCCAAAAGACAGATTTGCTCTGGACTCAGCATTACAAACCAAACAGGATATGCATGAAATCAATACACCACTGAGCTGGAGTAAATCTCTTGTTAAGCCAGCACACCACCCAAAACCAAAGGGCTTCTGTAGTAACACTATCAGGACTTCAGCAGACAAAAAAATTACACAACTGTAGCTTTCCACTGGCACAGACTTTGTTTAACCCAGCCTGCTGTGTTAAAGAAAAAACGTTAATTTTGGGGACAACCATGGTTTTGAAGAATTTTCTGATGTTTCAGTTTCACCAGGAATCTTGGCATCTCAAACCAAAAAGCAAGCTATTCTACATAGATTAACATACAGCTTTACACATTCCTAAGTTAAATACTCTTTAGTCATTCTTACAATTTTTTTTTTTTTTAATTTTATTTTCCTCCCAGAAGTTAAATGCAGGTTAAAAAACAAAAAAAGGAACAGTACTATTCTCTACCTCTCCTCCACATTGACAACATAAAAGTGATGCTTAACTACAGATAGTTGCATGGCTCCTCATCGACCTAAAGATGACTATTGCTTTCACTGCTCAAGAATCTTTCTGAACTGCATTCTGCAGCTCTTCCTTTCACCCCAAATCAGAAACAAGGTCTGACTGATGGGAGATTCAAGTATAGTTGGACTAAAGAACTGTCAAGGATCTGCACCCCTCAGGCGAAATTCAAACACCAACTGCTCCTAGGAAGATGGTCAAGATGAACTACAACAACTTTTTCAATCTCTAAAATCAAAGAAGCTGCCAAAAATCCATGCACCCTTTAAGTATCCATCTCCTTCTCCCAGACTTGTAAAAGGGGCTATCCAAGGGCAGAAATTACATACTATGTGATGCTGTGCAATTTCTCTGTATCTCCCTAAGCTTCTCTCCAGTATTTTCCCTGTCCTTCCTTATTCCCTCCCCTTTCTCATACCCAGCCCAACATCCCACAACACAAAGTTCTGCACAGAGCAGCAAGGTGCAGAGCAGCGAGTCTCTTGCCTTTGATGCCATAGGTCCTGACGCAGTGGAACGCTGCTCCCCCATTCGGGATGGACTCCTGGTGCCTGGAGACCTGGGGAAGGGGAACACCGTGGTGGGTTTTAACATGGACCTTTAAGTAGGAGGCAGAGGAGAAACCTAAACAAGATAAAAGGAGATGAGATCCTGCCACCAGCAAAGACACACATCTGCCTTCCCTGTTCTTTTAATCTTTCTCTTGCCCCCTCTCCCTATTACAAAGTTAGATTAGCTCGATTTCTAGTTACCTACAACATGCTCATGTAGGACTCTTAGACATCATCAGGCAATGAATGCAGTGCATACATCTCATTAGACTTCATTTGCTTTTTGGAAGTCATGATGAAAGAACAGCCTCCTTGAGAAACAAATCCTACGTAAGCAAACCTAGCAGATTATGTGGATGTTTCCAGCAAAAAAGGCAGAGGAGACATGATACAAAAAGGCACCCCTGTCTCTTCACCGCTTTTGTGCTGGTTTATTTATTTTAATTAAAAATGCTTTCATCATCTGGTAACACTTTGGAAGATAGTTCAACTTAATTTATATTGTGCTGTTAAGATTTAAAAGAAAGCCACTTACTAACATCCCTCTTTAGTATTTAGTGTGCTTTCCCCTTAGGTTTCTAGCATTTATAGTGACTCCTAGAAGGCAGAAAGTTAAAGCTACTGAGCCTTTATGGGATACAGCTCTTAAATAATTTTTGCAAAACATTTCCTCCATTCTAAACATACTACAACTTGTATTTTGTCTGCAGTTAACAAAAAAAAGCCCATTAAAATGAAATTTCAGTATTGCCATTAGCTCTGACCTGTAAGCCCAAACCACTGAAATTAAAAACCTGTTTCAAACTGATTTCTGAACAAAACCAGTTTTTTACATTTGTGCTTATGGTTTTTTAAATTATTTTTGAAGTCTTGCAAAAGTGGCCTTTTCCTTTAATGCCGTAATGTTTTTTAATTCAATTTTAATAAGATCTGCAATTAATACTAATATATTTGGGCCATACATGAGGCATAAGGAGGAAACAGTTTTAAAGACTTCCTACACAGGTAAGCCTATCAACAACCATCTTAATTTTCTATTATATTTTGAACAGAATATTATGGCACTTTCATGTTAAAAACATTTTCCTTCAACAACTGATGACAGAAGTTTCACCATGACAGACACAGAGTTCCAGGTTCCCTTTCTGAATAGAGAAAGCCCAAGACCTATGTTTTTGAAGCCCATACAGCATTTACAGTGTAAGCCCTTGTAAGACAAGTCTCATACCCATGCTTCACTTTAAATATGAATAGATACACCACTGCAAAAAAAAAAATTTTTTTTTTTTTTTTGGTAGTGGTTTAACTGCATTTCCATTTGGTGATATATAATAATATATAGGAAGGATGTAAAACCACACTTTCTGGGGTGGATTTTCTGACAGCAGCTGTTAGTATCAGGTGCTGAATTTAATAATGAATGTAGAATTCCCTGTGCCTACACAACAGAACAGCCTTCTACACAGACTTTTCTTAGGAGCCAGGACCAAAGAGTATTCAGGAGTTAGCAAGAATTATATATCCAGGACCTGCAGATCAAGACAGAACCTGCTGAAAGGGAAAAAGGGCAGGTTGTTGAGAATGAACAAGAGACAGTTACTGCAGACCCCTGAGTTGAAGATAAAAGTACAGAAAAGTGAACACATCACAACTGAAGAAATGAAGAACATATGACTCTCAAAATACAATGGAGCAGAATCACCTAGGCCAAGTCATCCAGGGAATTAGTTAGGATATTATCCTGCCAGACCTACCCTCAGACACAAAATGCTGTACTAGAAAAATCTCACTAGGCCACAAGAGAATATATTTTTCCAAATACCACAAATTCACTGTGGACATGGAAAGAAGCAGTGTTTGACTGAGAGAAAAGGATACAATGTACAGACATAATGGTGACACTCCAGCTACAAGGAACTTCCCTTATTTCATACATGTCTATTAACCACATGCATGCTGAGGTGAGCCTCTTTATGCAGCAAGGCATTAAAAAATCTCACTGCCAACCATTAAAAAAAGTCTACATACAGGTATTCAGTGTTATTCAATACTACAGTTGACACAAGCAAATCTGAGGTTGTAATCTCAGCTATACAATACTTTTTCTGAACTCTGCAATTCTATTTGTAGAGCACATTGTTTTATATAATGAAAACTGCCTGCAGAGTGTGTTTGCTCCCCTTTATGCACTTGGCAGATGAACATGTGAGTCATCAACTTCCATCAAAGCAGTAAGCATGCCAACTGCTTCATAGGAAACTACGTGAGATTTTTTTGTTTGTTTTATCCTCATTTTTTTCTGAAGCACTTAGCACTGGCCTTGTTTTTTTCCCACCAGACCTTAATTAGGAGTGCCCATCCTAGGAAGATGGGGAATTCACAGACAGTAATCCTTTACTTTTAAAATTCACTTTAAAATCAAAGTCAAGCTAATGCAGACGATAAAGTGGCAGTGTTTTTCAAACATACCCATATGTATCTCAGCTTTGCAGAGCAAACTATTTCTTCATTCCACAGGAACCAACGTTAAAAACATGCATAGAGAGGAAATGATCTGCTTTATATAAATGGGACCTATCCCTTGATCTCTTAGATAACATCTATAAGAACACAGACTATGTCAGGATGCTCCTTTTTCAAAAATTCTAATTTAGATTTAGCTGGAACATCCGGAGAATGTGTCTTGCTTTGATCAACAATATCCACCATGAAATATACAAGAATTCATCTTACTGAAAAAAAAAAATCCATCTAACTTGTGATTGGAATATTTACCCTTCTCCTAACTCGCTGGATTTCTGTGAAACAAACAATGAGTGTTTGTCTGAAACAGAAAATGAATCTTCTGAGTTGCACATGTTATTACAAAGTACCAAAGTCATTAATCTCTTAAATTCTTTGACAAATCCCACACAAGCAAATAAAGTTCCTAAAGATAGTAGTAGAAGATTATAGAACAACAAAGCAGGAGCAGGTCTTTTATTTGAACTGATTATAGAGAATTTGTCTTAAAAAGTGAGGATTTGTTTTCATAAGCATATTTTAGATTTATTCTTAAAAAAACAAAACCAAACCAAAACAAACAAAAAAAAAAAACCCCAAACCAAACCAAGAAATCCCAGGGAAAAAAAAAAAAAAAAAACCCCAAAACAAACCAACCACAAAATATTGCACCGCTTTCCTCACTTCCTCACTTAACAAGATTTAATTGCTTCCATAATTATTCCACCCATACAGATCCTAAGTAAATAACCTGGAAAAAACATCAAATCACAGATAATAATTTTGGGACATTATAGTGCCATTTTGTAAGATAAACAAAACTGTCAAATCGGTACACGTGTGACATGACCAAACAGTGGCTACTGCTTTCAGTCATCTCCTAAATCCATTAAACCTTTAAAAGAACATGAGACACTTGATTATGTTCCACAGAAAAGCCTTCAGTCTGACGGGATAAATTGAGGGACTCTAAGCTCTCACTTTAACACTAAGGTATGTTCAGTTGTGTCAGTCACCTTTTCATCCAGGCTTTTTTCCCTCTTTGGTGTGCCAACGTCCAAAATTCTCACTACAGGCAGCTTGAGCATTCCTGCTCAACAATTACTATATCCATAAGTAGCCAAGTTCCAATGTAAAAAGGACACCAGCTTGTTAAGAGAGGGAAGAATAAGATAAAACCCCATTCCACTAGCACCACAGCCGTTGCACAATCAGTCAGGGGCATGGTGCCTTCTGACTGCACCAATGCCTACTGAATAGATGTTTCTAATCCAGAAATTTTCTACTATCCTTCACCTTTCCAGGAGCTACAATTTGAAATGTATCTATTTAAAACAATGAGCATCATAATTTGATAACAGAACACTTTGGATTAAAAATTCTTCTGTCATGGTTCATAAATCTATAATCAGAATTCATGGCATATAACACGTTCATAACACCCTTGTTCGACGAAACCATTCTGTACCTGCCCTTCCCTATGAGTTTTCACACTGGGTAGATATTTAACAATAACTCACCAGATTAATTATGTTTTCTAAGTGAGGAGGTAAATTGAAATTCACAGCAGACTAAATTCTGACAACACATGGAACACGCAAACTGTAAGGAAGTAGTTGCTTAAATTCTGCTGTACAACAGGTTCCCTATCCTTCTACAAAGGAGAGCATAGTTTATTTACATATCCACTGTACATTTAAGCCTGTAGAATGTGAATAAACCATTTAGTCATTTCATTGTTTGAATGCCGCATCTGTCTTTGTCATGCTGGCTGAAAGAGCTGCAGTGACATCAAGTGGTAGTTAAGTTGAAACTCAAGCTTACAAATCGGGAATGAGACAATTCCTCCCAACCCCTATGAGTCTGGCACCATGTTCAGCTGAAGGAGAGCAGGATAACACCTAGATCTTGGATAGAGTCTTCCAGGTTGATAGCACAAAAAGAACTGGGATAAGCTAAAGGAGTTTTTCAGAAGACGGCCTTTCAGGTGAAAAGGAGGCCAGGCTTCATCCCTTATCATCTACCTGGAGCTTCGGAATCGGAAGATTTTCAACCCAGATGTCTTTTCCACTCAAACTGTTAACATCACTTTCAGGACCTAACAGACTCTTCAACTACTGGAAATACATCCCCTGCAATTTAATGTCTCTCATTACTCATCAATTCCTAATCATCCAAAAGCTCCCAGTACAGTCCTCACATTAAATACAGAACAGCCTCATTCTCTCAGAAGATTTCACCTCTCTTTAATTAGAAAAGGGAACGCACATCCTAGAAAAATGACTCCTCAGAAAAAACAAGATCCCAAGACACAGCAGCAACCTCTCCCTACACTTACTAGGTAGGTATGATTGTGTAAGCCAACAATATATTTTGAGGTTGTGTATTAATCATTAAAAAAAAAAAAAAAAAAAAAAAAAGACACCAATAAGTCAAAATTACTTTTCCAGCTTGCCTTACTTCCCACAAAGCCTACATTTACAACCCCCTCCAATTGAAGAGTACCACAAACAGACAGAAAAGTTTCAAAAGCTCTTAGTCATACACGTCAGTTTTAGATAGTTTTGCAATGGTCAGAGTTAGACATGATCTTTCATCATGTCCCTTCCAACTTGAGATATTCTAATGATTCTATTAAAAGCTGTATTTATACAAAAAAAGGCAAAGTACATTTCCATTACTCTTCACAAAATTTGCTTTAGAAATGTATGTTAAGACAAAGTAATTTATTGGGTTAAGATGGGAGAAGCAGCTTGACTCTACTGCTGCACCAGGAGGTTAAGCAAGACTGGTAACATGATGTAAGGGTTTTTTTTTTTTATGTACAGTGTATAATTTTCAACTTAGTATTTTTAAGATTCTACTTCCATAATGATTGCAAGGACTCAAGTTTAACCAAGTACAGATAAAAAAAGGCATATGGTGAATAGTGGCAAGGCTATCATGGTTATTTTACAGGGATCTGGCAATTTTTAAAATTATCTAGAAACAATTTGTTTCAGCTTTAAGCTGAGTTTCTTCAGAAAATATCAGCCAAGACAAAAGACCAGACCTCCATCAGTTTCAAGGTTGACTATTCAGCAAAACCCAGAAAGAATATGTACACGTATATGGTTTAACCTCCTCCTGTTGCAGAGTCACATTGCCTTATAGCTTCCCTCAACTGTTGCCCCATCCCAATGAAAGAAAAAAAAAAACCAGTTTCTTCATTACCTCGGTTACAGATAGTGCAGAAATTGCTTGGTCCTTCACTGTGTTTCTTCAAATGATCTGCCATATATGCTGCTCGCAAGTACTTCCCACACACCTGGCATGGAACTTTGTCTTCATGACATGCTAGGTGTGAGCGCAGTCGGTCACGAGTGGCAAAGGAAGCATTACAAGTCTGCAGGTATAATGAGAACCATGTGACTCATCAACTCTGCTAAAAGTACTGATATTGTTGATTATACTTAGTATTATTTAGAGCAAATACCTTAGATCCTGTGCAAACACACAAAAGACATGATGCACAAGCCATTTTACTACAAATTAAAATTTCAGATCACCAGCACACTGCACAAGATGTAATATCTACTTGGAAGAATTAAGAAAGCAAGAACGTACTACAGACAGTAAAACTTAAATCGAGATAAGAGTTGTAAGGCCTTAACCTCTCTGAGGATGAAGATACTTCAAATAATTTTTAACAAAAGAAATAGCACAAACCACTTCGTTACATTTACAGTTAAGTTCTGCTATTTCACCGAGCCATTACAATTACTTTAGACCACTCAAAATGTCCTCTCTTGTCATCTTTCTCAACTTTACTCTCTGATCTGATAAATCTAACTTCAGTTAACAGAGTATCTTTCGAGCATGAAGGCATACAAAAAAGCATCAGAGAATTGGCTGGGAGGAAAATATGATGAAAGACACTAAAAGATGCATCCTGGTATCCACAGCAGCAGCACAGACTAATTGTAGAAGTGAAGCCTCGAGAACTGAGCAGGTTTCCAAATAATTGCTTGACACTGTAATCTTTTTATAACTTACCCCTGATCAAGGTATCATATTCCACTTACTACCAAGAAAAAAGCTTGATTTGGCATAATATTGATTCTACTTGCCCACCTCCCAGATGTAATCCATATGTTGAGTGAAGGCTCCCTCCCATTATTATAATCACAGCAACTGGCAGGCGTGCAGACTATGTATACAGCCTACCACAAGAGCCTGCCAGTTCTGAAAGGATTGCTCTGTCTCTAGCATGTAAGGGAAAATAAAATCACAGCACTACACTGTACAAGTTATAAAAGATATAGTCTGAAATCATTGCTCACAAGTGTGAGATTAAAAAAAAGCAAACATACATTAGAATGACCAGACCAAGGGGGCAACGGTGACATTCAAGAGTGTACAGTGTTTTGTTTATACCACCTTTATATAAAACTATGTGGTTTTAAGATGTATATAACCAGAACTCCCTAAGAAATAATATGAGGCTATTAAGTGACTTGGGAACTGGATATATTTTGTCTTTTTAAGTATCAGTGTGCAATTAAACAACTGTTTCAATAAAGACAAACTTGTTAAAATAACAGTTCTATTAAAATTCCAAAATTGTAACTTCAAACAAGTGAAATTGACAATACAGAAGAAGATAACACATATATTTTTACATAATTTAGTGAGTCGAGAGCTTAATCAAAAAAAACCACTGAAGACAGCTGAAAAGTACCTATCAACTTCAACACGCTTTACACTCATTTGATCCCATGAGATGCCTAAGTATGGTAAACTCCCACAGAGCTGAGGCTGCTCTGCAGGAAGCACAAGAACTGGCACCTGAGAGGATCAGGACTTAATGAACTTAAAAAGACAACAGTAAAATTATCTGGAAATTGTGATACACACAGTTTAACTAAGCTCACCAAACAAAGACTCATAAACTACAAGTAGTGAAGATTATGAAGCAAATTCTTGAACATGAAAGATTTCTCTTCATTTGAAATCTCAGTACACAGCGCTGAGCAAAACAGGTGCAGCTTTGACTTACTAAAATGTTCTTAGAGGTAAACACTCATTTAAGGCAGGGTTCCAGCACTGATACTAATCCCTCTGTTGGATTTTAACTGAAGATATATACTAGACAATCAAGGATGACAGCCAAGAGATCCATCATTAATAAGTCTAAAAATACTGAGCCACAGTAAGCATCCATACAAAAGCATTGGGACTGCATCAGTTGATAAAGCAGACCAGAGACGAATCACATAAATGCAGGGACGCCAGAAGGAAAACCTTATCTGTCCCATGTTGAATTATCAAGTTGAAAGCTTAGGGAAAGGTAATACAATCATTTCTATGTTTGATCTCTCACTCTTGCTGTTGAGTTGTGCAAAGTTCACCTTTGGATAAGCTACATAGTAAATATATCTGTGAAGAAGCTTAAAAAAAACAACAACAACAAAAAAAAGTCCAGCGGAGAAAGCAAGAACCAGTTTAGCTGAATCAAAACAATGGGAGACAGGACTAGGTTTAAAGAAAACCCCGAAGTTAATATTCAAATAGTTAATATTTATAAAAGGTATAGAGAAAAAAAAAAAAAAAAAGTTTTATTTTACAAAGGATGTGAAATGCTAAATGAGTGCTAAGTATTTATCATTAATTGTTAATTATAGAAGAAAACTCTCCAGTGCTTTCCTATAAAACATTGCACAGGTATATAAATAGATTAAAAAAGAATATAAAGTTTAAAAAACATTGTTTAAGAAATACCTCTTGAAGTTTCAACTTTTCTATGGATGTGGATGTCTCTGAGCTTATTCCATGGTGGCTGCCATTTTCCTGCTAATAGGCAGGAAGTAAGAGAAATTAGGACAGGAAGAAACTCATTCTGCATTGAAATAAATGGGAAAAGCACTGGACTTGGGATGCCAATTTTAGGTTTACTTAAATAAATAGATCTTTTTCTTTGTCAAATATTGTGCTTTAATTTAACCTGCATTCTCCTCTTTTTTATTTAAATTGACAGAAGAACAACTTGTCTCTTAGGAGGAGCAAACTTCTGTTTTCTCCCCTTGTTCTTTCATGTCCATATATTTTCAGATCATCATTTCCTCCCAGACTGCAGCCTAACTTCATACCATTCACCCTCAAAAAACAACAACCCAACTTCACCCCTTCCCATGAGGAGTCAGCAAACTGAGCTATCCCATTCTGGTCAGAAAGCTGAGTTACCCCTTCTCCCACATCCAGAACTTAACTGCCAAGTAAATCAATCAATCAATCACCAGTGCAACAATCCAGGGGAAAAGATCCAGAGTGCCATTTGGTGTCTTGTCTGGACACCAAAGCAACTTCTTGGATCCAACTTCTCAGCTGCCTTGTCTCTGTGGAGACCTTCCCTATTCTGACTTGATTTTAACAGTAATGAAAAAGCTGGAATCAGGTCTTGGTCTGGCATCAGGTGCTACAGGTGCTGGAACTTAGGATAGTTTATCAAAGATCTGTGAAGCACAGTCGCTATTGTAGGGGGATGAATGGAGGATTACATGCTGAGCACTGAAAACTATAGCTGTTGCAGTGATGTTCAGATTACAATTGTCCTGCTTTTCACACTTTGATTTTATTTATTCTGAAGTTGAGTTGGCACCTTCACACTCTTGTTTTGAGAGTCCAAAATGTACCATGATGCCACATCACCAAAACATTGGGCATCCACTAGTTTGCAAAGACAGGCGAGGGCTCAGGTAAACAGCCAGTGGATTTTCTTTAAATCATAACAGAGCACAACTTCCGAGAATGCCATTACAATGGAGGATTCTGAAAGCTTTTCTGTTTACTGACAGAGTACTTCTCTTTTGCAGTAAACATAAACAAAGCATGACAATAAAAGGAATTTTGAACAGGAACTCAACAGACTCAAAATGCTTACTGCTGTTCAGACTACTCTCATGGGGAGCTCATTTGCCAAATAAATCAATGGGAAAAGAGAATGGAAAATGGGGAAACAACATGCCAATATTATGCTACTTTCCTTCTTAGTGACCAGATTCTGTCTTTAGAAACATGTCACAGAACAGAAGTGTTTCTGGTTGAGATAATGACAAAAACTTTATCAATGTATACATCAGCTTTCACATTTGAAAGAAACTTTCAGCTTGACAGCATCCCTTCCATGGTTCGTATCACATATATCAGATCTGTGCATATTTAACAAGACCTAAATCTGACAGGATATTACAAAGTACTTTTTGCAAAGACACACAACAGCTCTTTTAACAATTTTTCTACACCTGAAGATTCAAGAAAAATTAACCTTGCAGGGTTAAGAAATCAAAAATCAAGAACAAACCAAGCCTGAATGACAACCTCACCTCTGTTTGATGCCTGTATAGCCTATACCTTTTAACTGAAATGAATGGTGCATACAGTATTAGGGCACTCTGGACAACACACGAGTGAGGTTGCTCTTAAAAATTGTCATCACAAAATACATGCGTGCAGGGAGATGGAGTTGAGTTTGGCTTTACAATCTTAGCTTCCATATTTCTTTACTTTCTAGCTTTTAGTGTATTGTCTGTTTCACACTTACGGATTTTACATTTAATATTTTAAAATCAATCAGAAAACTATAAAAATTTATCAGCCATCAGCTGGCAAAGGACAATTCATGTCTATCAATGTTATTCATAAATTGTGTTTGATCAGTAACATTGATTCCAATCAGCAAAAGACTGATGAGTTTCTGTTTATGTTGAAACCTAAACATTCCTTTTCTTACTTGCACACAAATACATGCTTATAGGAAAAAAGAAAACAAAACACTGTAGTAATCTTCACTTCATCTATCCAGACCCCTTGCTATCCCCAAATTGTGAAGTCTTTCTATGAGTGGAATTTTACAATTTACATAGATCTATAACCCCTGAATCATCTTTAGAAGCTTAAGCCACTTTAAGGCTTTATACAGGATATGCAGTTAAATCAATGTGAAGGCTCTATGGCCTGATTTTCAAAGGTGCAGGGCTTCCACAGATCATATGGAGGTCAACAAAAACCTTTAGATGGCTCTATAGGTCTGGAAAACTGTTCACTGGATTATTAAAGTTGCAAAATGTTTCAAAATTCTTACGATTTGGAGGAAACATAGGAGAGGTATCAAGAGATGTGAAAAAAATGGAGGTCAGGAGGCAGCAGCCATGTAGGTTCATAAAATGTGGTTAAAAATGTTAGAAGAAAAAAAAATCCTCTAATGTTTACTGTTTTCAAAGAAATAAAAAATTATCTTGTTCCAACTTTCTTTAAATAAATTATTACATAAACCTTCCTTCAGAGACCAAGTGTGGAGACTGTGAGCCCAGCAAATGTTCCAGAAGTTTGCCCAACAACTACGTGAAGGTGATAGTGGAAGCTAATTCTCAACTTTCATTTTAATTTATACTTCCAGGCATCTTTTAAATCTCTCTGCAAATGAATTATAATGTATCTTTCTTGATTTGATATTTCAAATGCTAACAAATAACATATTAACTGTAAAAAACTATATAAAACATTATGATATTGCATTACAAAGGATACTGTGATGTTATTTATAACCTCCCTGGGATAAAAAAAAAAGCTTCCAATTTTGCTCAGTGCAATGTTCTGAAGGCTATATAATAATAAATAAATAAATAAAGGAGAGTAGCTTGGCATGTTACTATAATGTACTCATTTTCTCTTAAATTATTCTTAAAAAAAAAAAAAGTTGAGCCTCCCATTGGCAACAACTGCAATTAAAAAAAAAAAAAGTGGGGATGGGGGGGGGGTAATAGAGGGGAAGAAGAAATAATGGGGGAGAGTGACTCTCAGGACCGGGACAGTGTGGCGG
>JANHGN010000800.1:0-95992 GCA_024605025.1 Megaceryle maxima | reverse complement strand
AGAAATATATATATATGTGTATATATATAGTTTTATCTTAAAAACTTGTACTAGATGATCCTGGAGGTCCCTTCCAACATGGTATTGTATGATTCTGGGATCTCAGTTGCTTTCCATGGGTCAAGAAAACCAAGCAAATTCAAGTGATAGCAGTGCAAAATGGACACCCCACATGGCCGCCTTTTTGATAAGTATTTTAAGTACTGAAGTCATCCGACGTTGTGAGTGATCTTTCTCCCAAGTCACTCCCTGTGTTTCCAGCCAGAGACATCCTGTCTCTCCCTGGAGCAGCCGCTCATCCTTTACCTCTCAGCACATCCCTTCCTGGCACATTCAGAACCTCTCCTCCTGATCAAGATGAGCAGGCATTTGAGCGATGGGACTTGAGATGGTCCTTCTGCTCAGCTGGCTCCCTCTGACAGGAGGGGATGGTTCACACATGAGCTTGTCAGTGTGTTGCTCTCAGTTTTGCTTTCTCAGCTGTGCTCCAAGCATTGGCCTTCTGCCTTCCTGGGCTCTTTCTGCACTGGGGAGAGTGCACATGGTATAATTTCTTGCTATATTAGCATTTACAAACATAGTTAATGCTTTCTGAATTTCATGTGCTACAATAAAAAGTCCAGAGTTGTGCCCTGATTTGAAGAGACTTTTAAGGAGATCTTCTGCTGTTGGAAGGCAATCTTGCAGCAATTAATTGTAAAATTACATTTCAGGTGAACAGTGTGCATCATTTTGGAGATTAATGCTTTTGGAAACATGATCTTTCATCACTCTATTACTTTTGAAATAAACTCCTTTTTTTCTCAAAAATAGAATGCGAGCCTATAAATAGAAATCATATTGTGAATTCAGATTTAAACTGAAATCACTGATATAAAGTATTCAATATACAGTCTTTGAAAAAGTCTGACTGTGATAATCCCACAGCGTTAGAATTATATTGTGTGCTGCCAAAGGTATGAAAAGACCCAGTCTCTCTTTTTTTTTTTTTCAAATACACTAAGTGTAGACATTGAGCAGGATCACCCGGTCCATTCTCCTTTCTCGCTTTGCTCTGATGATGTGCATGTCTTTTGCTCATATTATCTTTGTTGAATTTGAATAAGATTCAATTTCCTGACATCTGAGGCTCTTTGTACCTTGCAGATTGTTATCCTTAGTTACAAAAGAGGACAAATTCATTCTGCCCTCGGATAAATGTGGACAAAGAAACATGCCAAGGGTGCAACCCTGTTACTACCGTAAGGCAGATGCGGTGCACTGTGCTCTGCAGGTAGTGTGCACATGCTCCTGGGACAGTTAAACAGGGTTTGTGATGGCTGCATTTACTTGAGGGAAGCAGGCAAAGAAAATGTGTCAGGGCTTAAACTTGCAGTGTGCTGGAGGACTTTGCTGAGGTCATGGAGGGCAGAAGGGGATGCCTGACTGTAATGTCCAACACAGCCCAGATTTAACTGTGAGTGGTCTGAGGAAACATTGCACTGGGAAATCTGATGTCAAGAGGAAGAGCAGGAACCATTCCTGGTCACCAGAGTAAGAGGTCCCAGATTTCCTATACTTCTACCTCAGTGATTTCACCCAATTTTCCATTTCTGTCATGATACCGTAAATCTATGAGAGTCCCAAGCTAAATGTTTATGGTAGCAGAGGTCAAGGAAGTATTGGATGGTGTCCCAGAGTGGAAAGAAGAAACTCCTCTATGTTGCTGCTGCTGCCAGAGAAGGCAAATCCCATTCCCAGCCATATGGGGATCCATCACATTGCAGCTGCCTGCACACTGGAAATACTGGACAGGGAGAATTGTTTACAGGTCTTCACTAGGTGCTTGTGCAAACACAGCGGGTTACCGTCCACAAGTGCTGCCTCGGCACTTGTACATTCAGCCAAAGATACAGAGCTGACACCAACCTTCCTTGCCAGGTACTGGTAGAAAACAACCGTTTTCTTCATGTGCCTCTTTCAGCACAGCTTGTGCTGACAGAGTCAGGTACAGCAAGGTTACAAAAAACCAGCAATGAAGGAGTGACCCTGTCTGGGGCTGACTGCTGGAGCATGACAGCCAGGGCATGGCTGGCACCTGCAATGGGGGGATCTAGTGTGACGCACACTCCTGCTCGCTCAAACCACAGGCCTTTGCATCAGCCCTTCAGGGAGTGTGCCAAATAGGAGCAATTCCTAGAAACTACATCCCAGTCTGATCTTTTTTTAAGGGAAAATCCCATCTTTGAAACAAGTAAGAACCAACTGTGAGCAACAGGGGGAGAACGTTGATGTTTCTCTGATGGCAGTAATGCAGCATATGGATAGTGTGAGGCTCACAGCACCTGCAGAGAGCGGACAGCAATATTAATGCCTTTTATGTCTGCTGAGGCAATTGCTGGAAAAATCCATCCATGAGTCCTTGCTTGTTGGCAGGGCGAGGAAGATTTTTGGATCAGGAGGGTCCTGTGCTTGGCAGCGTGCCCAACCTGTGCATCTGCAGGTGCTGCCGTCGCTGGGCAGAAACGCTGTGCCTCGTCTGTACTCGGCCATTGATGCTGGCTTTGCAGCACTGAGGACAAAGACGAGGACAGTGTAACACTGTACAAAAACGAGCATGAGGAGCTGGGCTCTGCTGTGCTCACCCCAGCCCTTGTGCATGGCCCAGCATCCCATTTTCCCTCTTGTGTCACACAAGACAGTCAAGGATGTGTCCTTCCTGGAATCATCTGCTCTCCTTCTTACATAGCAAAGCTACAGCTCACACAGCAGTCTCTGGGCCAGGGCGCAATCCACTCAGTTCTGGTACAACAGGTCCTTGCATCCCTCCATCCTTGTAGCACATTACCCTGCTGTCTCCTTCCCAGTCCTGGCAGCATCATAGGAAGGCTGTGAAAGTGTCCTTGCAGAGTCCTTCATCCGTCAGTGTTTTTCTGGTGCTGCTCTGGTGACATAATGAGCCTTTGTCAAGGAGTAAATGAATTCAGAGGAGGAATGACCTGACCCAATGCTTTGCAAGTTATTAGCAGTGAGTGATGCTGCCTGGGACAGAGCAGGATGAGCCCACAGGTGCCAAACAGAGCTGGATGTTCCAGAATTGTAACACCTTGGCCTGTCTTTCTCTGCAGTGGCTGGGGAGCAAGCAGTCAGTGCAGACAGAGGATGGGAAGGTGGAAATGACTGCCGTCCTTTGCTAGCTAAATACAGGTTGAAGTGATTAACAGGGAGAACTCTCTTCAGTTTCCCTGGATAAAAGCTAGGCTTTTGTGTCCCGGGTGCTGACATGGGGTTTCCCTCCAGTGTCCGTGCAGCCACTGTGATGTCAGGAAAGAGGCTGCAGCGATAACATTGAGGAGAGGGACTGGCTCTGCCTCTACCACAGCTGCAGAGGATGTGAACTCTTGATGCTCTCATGCTTCGTTTCTGCTGCCTTAGCCATTTAGAAGAAAGAAATCTACATTAGACAACCATTACTCAGCATATTTTATGGCATTTTGCCCTGGTTTGGGTGTGTAAAGCTACCAAGCTGTTTAATTCAGCACTTCTGAATAGTTTGACAACATAACTCAGTTTGAGTTAAGCTTTTTTAGCAGCAGCATGGGAAAGGGACCTCAGTTTGGGGAAATTTGATCTTTGATGGCTACCCACAAAACTTCTGCCACAACGTCATTGTCCCTCTAACGGATTTGCTCAGCTGCTCTGGCATGTTGTGCTGCAGTGAACCTGAGACTTGGCCTTTTTCCAGCTCCTTTCTGATACCCGACCTGTGCTCACCTGAAGAGCAGCTTGGGGTTTGCTCATTGTTTATTTCCTGCTGTCTTTCTGCAAGTCTTGAGCATTGGCTAAATCCATCCTATTTGCAGCTCAGAGGCCAAGCTTACAGCAAAAGCACTTTGTTTTAGTGCTCAAAGCAGAAAATAATTTCCATTCGTTCCTGTAAGGCACCCTGGGAAGGACTGCCTTTTGTGTGGGATTCCCTGCAACGTGAGGGCAGCGATTCTGTGAAGCAAGAGGGTCGGAGTGACGCCACTGCCGCATCTCATGGCAGCAGCCCAGCTCCTCCAGGTCCGGTGGGTAGGGTGACAATGGTGAGTGTTTTGGGAAGGGTCTTCCCAAGGCATTCCCCTGCCCTGCTGGAGGCTCCCCACTGCAGCATCTTCTCCCTCACAAAGTCTTGGTGTTTGAAGAGCTAGCACAAGGCTGCCCTGATTAAAATTTAATGAGGCTTGGTATTATTGAGGGCCCTTTAGTGTCAGTTCTGTACTCATCAGCAAATAAATACATCAGCCAGGGGTATGGGGGCGAGCCCCATCTCTGCCAGCAGCCTGGGTGGCTGCGGGGTCAGCGTCTGCTGGAGATGATGGGTGGGAGAGAGCAGCTTGGGGCAAGGTGGGGAGCTGGGTGGCTGTTCATTTTCTCTCCGGCAGCTGCTGGAGCAGGGGTTCCCTTTTATTTGTTATTTGCATACTTTAGCCACTGGAATTGAATTTGTGCCCATTAAAACTAAATTAGCACTGCCTGGAATTTTAAATAGGCTCTGGCAGTGCAGCCTATTAACTCTATCAGAGCAGTTTCTGCAGATGCCTCCTCTACAGGCACAATGCACCCTGGAAACCACTGCAAAATGTTGATTATTTGCACGTTCCCGAGGATAATTGGAGTGCCAATATTGGAGACAATGTATTATGGTTTTGAAAGCCATCAGCATGGCTCAGAGCTGGGTTTAACTTCCTGTACTCCCAAAAAAGGTGTAGCATAAAAAAAGTCTCACCAAATCGGTTTGCAATTCCTTGGGTTTAATACTGTATTAATGCCATGACCTCTGGGTCCCCGGGCCCCCGGCCCCTCGCACAAAGCTCAGTCTCTGCTCTGACAAGCCCATTGCCACCTCTTGAAGTTGTGCTGCTTCATCTCTGGCAGGTCCACTGGCACCCCCTGACCCCAGCATCTTCTCTGCATGCCCCCAACAGTCTCTCTGCTCTTCTGGCACCCCCATTAATGGCATGCCTCAGACATTGGCTGTTCTGACCTTGGGTTTGAAGCCCTGTTGGCTGGGACTCCAGGAGCAGCTGTGACTTCTTGCCATCTAAAGAGATGCTTTGTGCCTTCCTCCCAGCCCTCATCCCCATCCCAGATGTGGGACCCTCACGCTGGGTCATTCCCTGGAAGGCATTCAGAAGTCAAGTAGCCTTGCAGGGCCTGGCAGCACAACTTGCCCAGCAGCTTTGGGAGTAAATGGACACTGTGTGTTGGACTTGCTATTAAAACAATCTCTTGTTCAGTAGTCTCTAGTGAGAAAAGGGAAAATACACCTGAGCGAAAGGGTGCATCTTGTTTACAAAGAGTTTAATTTAAAGCTTACTCTTTGAAGAGAAAAAGCCATGTTCAATCAACCAGAGATACTACGGCAGACTTTGAGACAAGGCTTGGCTGCCTGTTCATTGTAGCAGCCAGGATCCTCAAATGGTGCTGGATTATGTACTGGATATCTTTAATGATTGTGAAATAAGAGAATGGAGCATCACACTGGTGTTCTTCCAGTGTTACACACTTCTCTGCAATCCTTGTTCCAGACATTTCCCAGGCACGCTTCCATCAGGCCCTTGTGTTGGCTTTATTTTGCTTGGCCATGCACGTGTGTCTGTGCATCTTAAAACAACTGAGGAACTTTCTTGTTTGAGCACAGAGAAATGGGTCAGCACTAGACAGAGACAGACATTCTTTTTAATTTTTTCTTTCCTTCTGGAGCCAAATCTGTTCCTGGAACGTCCACAGATGCTTTGTGGCTTTCAATGCCAAGGGAGGCACGTTGTCCCCAAGTGCACAACGACATGGTACTCATCTTTTCTTGCTGCCGTGATTCCTCTGTCCTAGGGCAGGTGCTGCACTGAGGTGGGACTGTCCATTTATCACCTTGGATTACAAGTCTCCATCTCATGGTCATTCCTCATGTAATAATAAAAAATGCACTATAAGCATCAATCTACAGTCAATAAATTGAGCTCCTTTGCTTCTGCAAAGCTAAAGCATGACCTGCCCTGGTGCCTCTTGCTGAGTGCCCACCAGACAGCTGGGAGGTGAAAGGGTGGGAATTGGCCTTGTGGCTTGGAGAAGTGCAAGGCAAAATTTCTTCTAGAATTTGATATAAAGGGGCCAACATGACTCCTGTGTAATTGCTTTGAATCCAATTAATGCTGCCTGAGTAGATGTTAGGAATTATAAAGAGGAGTACGAGCTTGAGCTTGTCACCTAAACTATGATAATATTCCTTCAAAGGAGGCACATTTGCAAACATTATTAATTACCTGGGGAACAGCTCAGGGTTTAAACTGAATTAAGGGGGGAATGTATTTTTGTGATTTCAGGTTTGATTGAGAGAGAGAGAGATTACCATATTCTGGAACAATGAAGCATTTCTTTGTTACAGACCTGGCAGCAGAATACAGGGAGTTAGTCTGCACAGAGTCCCCCACCCCCCAAAACCAATTTACTAGCAAGGATATTATGCCAGGAATTACCTGGGGCCAAAAGAGCTTTTAAAAGTGTTTAGCACAGGCTCCTCTAATCAGAAAAACCCAGGACTGTGTAGCTAAAATGTGGCTTTTTGTTTCCCATGAAGGGTCGGTTGGCTTTAGGATGTGTTGGAGCTCGTTTGGGTTTGGGTGTTTTCAGGGTGGGTTGTGGGGGCCTTTGTGGTGTCGTAAAGAAAAACCCAAAAATCCAGAGGAAAAAACCAACACCACCACCGCACCAAACCCCTTGGATCTAAGTGGAGATACCTGACTGATGTCCCAAGCTGCTTTAGGCCAGGCATGTGGCTGGGGGAAAGGCTGGCATAACCCCAGAGCAGGCAGCTGCAAGGTTGAATGGGCTTGTGGCTTGTGTGGAGCCAGCAAATCTTGATGTAGTGCAGGCAATAAAACACCCAGAACCCAGTAAATTACCTGCAGCACAAGCTGTGGGGGAATTGAGTGCAAGAGTGGTGTGAGAGAAAGACTGCTTAGACCCTGTTACCCAGAGAAATTTCCTGGGGTCCTTTTTTTGCTGTCCTCAGTATAAAGAAATCTGCAGCTTGTCTGAAATGAACCCATCCTAAGCCAAAACTACCAGGCAGATCTCACCTTCATCAGAGGTCTGCTTGTATGAGAAGGCACCTGGAGCTGGTTTCAGCCCCCAGTTTGACCAGCATTGCTGCACTTGAATGGTTTAGAGCATTCAAGAGATCTAATTGCTGTAATACAGAGCATAGCTGTGTTGAGTCCTTTATAAACCCTGCCTGGTGCAGTACCCAGGTAGTTCTGGGAGGAAGACTTAGCAGACATGGTGTCTTTCTTTGTTCAGCTCTCTGTGGCTCTAGAGCCTCTACCTTGACATTGAGACGACTTTTCCTACAAGCCATGGAAACCTGGTGCTTCATTAATTGCAACATGCAAGCTACACTCAAGAATACTCTCAGAAGGTGTTGGCTGCTTAGCTCAGCTATGAGCTGAGGGTTTTAGGGAGTATTGTGTGGAAATAGCATCTTCCTTCAGGCCTTGAGTTGCTGCTGTCACCAGAAGGTAAAGTTTATTTTAATTCTACAGTGGTAAAAATCTCAGCACCTTTGGTAGCATCTCTGGCTGTGTGTGAGGATCCTGCAGTCACGTCCCTTGAATTGCTAAGCAACTGTGGCCCATTTGCTCTCATGGAGCAAATTGAAACATTGATTTATCTATTTGTTTTGCAACCAACACCAGGGCTTCATTATGCTGTTCCCTGGGGACATACTCCCACGTGCTCCGACTGGAAATTAACTCTTCTTACCAAAAAGCGTGCATGGCTTTGTGTATAATTTTAAAGGAAAGTCCAGAAGAGTAATGTTTGGCTTGCTGTGCATTTACATGTGGCCATGGGCTGCTTCAGGAAGGAAACATGGAGTTTCCCTTCCCTGTGATGCTGAATGATGGTTTTACATCCAGGTCTGCTTCAGGATATCGTTTGAGCCTCATGTGCCATCTATAGGTATGTGATATATTCTGCTTGTAACTGTACCACAGCTAGTTAGAGAGATGGTTAGTTGAAAGCAGGACTCAACAGCAGTACAGTCAGAATGTAAGATGCCCATCCAGCACAGGTGACAAAGGGAAGCGGCGTACCCCAAACTGGCATGGTGCAGGTAAGAAGAGGAATGCAGGTGCTGAAAGCAGGGCAGGAGTCTGAAAAGTGCCAGACTTTGTACATGATCACTGAAAATGTATTACAGAAACTGTCCACCCACACAAATGTGAAAATTTGCATGCTGTGTAGGCAAAATACAGCAGTCTGAGTTTTATGGAAGTGCATAAAAGCTCAGTAGCAGCAGCAGTTGGTGGCTTCCTGACGCTTTGCTTGCCAGGCAGCCCTAAGCCTGGCTTTGTGAAGCCTGACTGATTTTTACGGACACGCAAGTGTGGTCCATGGCAGGACAACTCCTCTAAGCCTTTACTGTCTGCTGGTTATCTTGAAGGTTTTTGGAGATTTAAAGGTCTGGGAGCTGGGACTGCGATTTGCTGCAGGTGGGAGCTACCAAACATCCCTTGTTGGGATCTGTGTTTGACTAGCAAGCCAACATGCATTGCCACTGCAAGAGCCCCTCTTTGGTAGTGCTCATAGGCCTATCTTCACCCAAACAGTGATGTCTCCTTTGTTAAAAGACTGGGAAAATGGGAACATATGCATACAAAATTAGGTGATCTGTTCCATTGTGTTGAGCAATAAAATATATAATAATGTGATATAATGCTTAATTACATGAGTGAATATTTTGTTACATGGTTGGATGTGTTCCCATATGGAGTAGAAGTAAGGTTTGAATGTGGGCCTTTGGGATTCTTTTGAGCTAAACAAATACCTGATGGCAGAACTGGGCTGCTTCTTTTGATGTGGACTGGAGCCCTTGGGTCAATACACGTGGTTTTCATGTGCAGTGCGTTGTTTGTAAGTTGGCTGTTGGGAGCTGCAGGGCTCTTGAATGAGATGCTGGTTCCAAGAACAAGCGGTGGTTGGAACTGCTGTGGTGCAGGCTGTACCCCCCTGGAGTACTCCACCACTGGTGGAGTGAGATCTGCCTCTGGCCAGCAGATCTCTTTTCCGATTGGGCTGCCAGATCACACCATTTCACACACAAAGCACACATGCGGTGCTCCTTCTTCCTGCATGCACTTTGTGCAGCCACAGCCTCCACCTTCCACCACTTGCGTGTTCTGCTGGGGCGTGCTAGCGGGTGTGGCACTGGTGGCCAACTTTGCTTGCCCAGAGGCAACAAACGTGCGAGCTCTACATCATGATGCCCTTTTCTTGTGTACCACCCTCTAATGATCAAATGGTCTGTGTGGGGATCAGCTCTCCCATCACTATTCACTTTTGGTATAAACTCTTTGGGTCAGTTTCTCCACAGAATATGGATGCTTCCTTTCTTGGCTGATGTTTCTGTAAGGAAACAGAATGTAGTTTAAAGCAAATCTGTTATCAAGCAGATGTAGCTTGGTGAGCCGAAGTAAACCGTGCCAGTTGTGGCAGCTGCAGTATGGCCTTCTCATAGGAATCAAAACCAGAGGCTGTCTCACAGCTGTTGTAAATGTCATCCTATTGCACAAGGATATTTTTAATTGGTATCTGGACTTAGCTGCAAAAATACCTGTGGCAAATGAATTTAAGGACTTTTTTTTTTTTTTAATTTCCCTCCTACAAGCATAATGGCTAAACTCTTTCCTGCAGCTGCAGTGTTTCAGGCACCTCTCACAGTGAGACTGTATGGTCCAGAAACCACTCTAGAGGATCCTGGGAAAGGACTGGAAGAGAAAAATGCAGAAAGGTTCCACTTCAGGATGGATGTGGGACATCTGTGTTCATTCTCCTTGATGTTGGGGGTTAGGTCTGCACCTAAACTTGTCCATTTTGCTCTTTAATTCCTGGATCTCTTGAGAGCATGCTGTAGATCCAGGGAGCTTACAGCTCCCCGAGCTCACAACTCCCCGAGCTCACAACTCCCCAAGCTCGCAGCACAGAAGGAAACATCTGCTCTCTGTTCCTGAGAGCATGTGCCCTGGGCAGCCTGAAATCCTGCAATTGCAAGACCTAGGCTGAACTTTTCCATACCTTTCAGGTTGCTCTGCTCTTCAAAAGTTCTTCTTCAGGTCAAAAGGAAATGAAAATATATGGAAAATAGGAAGAGGAGGAAGCTAAGAAAGCACGTCGGGTTTGAGGCATCTGGCATAATAATCTAACAGATAAATAGACTATCGATTTGATTATCTAGAACTTGCCTGTGTCAGTGAGCACAAAGCACATTTGCTCATTAAGCCCAAACCGCGTTCACGATTATTTTTCAGAGCATCTTCTGGAAAGTAACAATTATTAATAACCTTTAAAATTTGTGCAAATGAAGCTTAATCAGAGGTTTCCTTTTGGGCTAGCTGTGCATTCTAGCTCCCCAGCCATGCTTCAGCTTGCTGTTCCTCACATGCAAAATGCATTATTGAAATGCACTTAAGCAAAACCCAGCAAATGGCTTGCCTTCTCAGATGGAGCAGAGCTGTCTGCCCCTGCTTGTACCAATGACAGTTAGCGGCTGCAAGAAGAGAAATGAAGTATGAGGTTATTTAAGGCTTAGTCTGCCTTGGCAGGATGTGCTTAAAATGAAGATGCTGCTGATGAATAGAAGGAGAGAAGAGTAGAAGGCCCTGGGCCAAGGGTACTTGGCAATGTGGAGGTATTATTTGAAGAACTTTTTTGCCAGTGACTAAATGGCATTTGCTGCCTCATTTGAAAGTTTCAGGGTCGGTGAGGGCAGCACATCATAAGACTGAGGGAGTCCCTTGCTGTTAATTTCTTGCTGAGGCATCCAGCAACACCTGCAAAGAGTCACCATTTTACTGTATTCAATCTAAACATAGGAAATGCCTACTCAGGATTATTTAAGTAAAATTAGGGCTGTTGTCTAAGTCTACTGACAGTCTTGTCATCGCAAGAGGATGTTTTGGCAAAAACATTGCTGTCTTAGGGGTGGGTACTCCTCGCATTCAGCTGGCAATCCTAAGGAGTTTCCTATTAGTGCAAACAAGGCTTCAGCAATGTCTGCTGGGGCCTTGCACCCTATAGGAAAGGTGGCATCTTGTTTCTAATCCCCTCCACCCCAGCTGTGAAGAAACATGCTATTTCATAATGGAAATTAACGCATACTCTATTTGACATGTCCTGTTAGTACACAAGTGTTACGTGTACAGCTGCATATCCCAAGGCAGCTCTTATGAGCTGATAAATGGTGACTTATTTCTGTTTGCTTTCCTTTGCTGTGGGGATGCTGCAGTGCTGCTGGAGAGACTCTGATCCTATTGTGCTTCGGTCACAGCGTCCAGGATCTCATCTGCCCCAAGGGCACTTCTCTGAGCCATGCAGGGAAGCACACACCTCCCTGACAACATGCAATGCACTCTTTCCCTTTGCCTAAAAAAGAAACAGAGGAGACAGACAGTTTTCCCTGTACTTGGACTCAGTTATTCCGCCTGAGAAACCAGGGCAAGGATCTAAATCACCACAATCAAGCTGAAACTCTTTTTATTCTTCACTGTAAACCTGTCCTAAAATAGGTCAGTGGATCAGAACAGATCTGCTCTATATTATTTATAGGTTGTTTCCTTCTGGTTCTTGCTGCTTGGCTGGATGCTGCTAAAGAGGACTCTATGTTCCAGTAGTTTTATCTTTGCTGCAGCTTTGAAACTTTCTATTTTTGTCTGTAGGAATCCCATCTCCCCAGCTCCCTTCCCTGCTAAGTTCAATTCTCCTGTCGGCTCAGAGTCTTTCTATCATGTGCCATGCCAAGATCTGACTCCAGTGACAAGTGCTGCACCATTTCATTAGTCGGTGAGCACAGGTAGCACCCAGTGCCAGCATCACATTCTGCGATTCACCTGCCACACTCCCTGGGCCAGCAACCCTGGGGACTTTTTCAGGGAAAGCTGATTTTGTCTGCCAAAAGGATGCTTTGGTCAGGCTATTGCTGCACAAGCACTATTACCCCTTGGAGCCAAATAACCATTCAGGAGCATTTTCAGCAGAAGCAATAGTCGTCTTTGGCTCTGGGAAGGTTTGCTTTCAGAAGGCTCCAGCAGCCCAGCACAGGGCTGCCCTCTCAGCAGTGTGAAGCAGGAGCTCTCATGATTTTTAAGGAGCACTCGTAATTTAGAACCACTGTCAGGTGAAGAGACTCAACACAGCAGCCAAATGTGATAGGCAGGGTAGGGCTGCATAATTTATGAAACTGCATTTCTTTTTGATGAGATTTTGAGTCTAAAAGCTCTGGGAAGGCTGTGCTATTTTTTTATTGCATCTCTGAACTCAAATTACCTCAGATACTGTGGGCATGGTCTGTGCTTGTTTAAAAAAAATTTTAAAAAGGAAAATAGAGAGCCTCTGACTGCTCTGGCTGTGTGAGCATTCCCAGTCCAGCTCAATGCAAAGTGAAACAGCTCCTTGCAAATCTCTGCTAAGAGCTCCCAAGGATTAGTCTCTCTGTATCCAAAGGGAGTGTGGGTTTTAGCAGTGTGCCAGGGATTATAGACACAGCCCCAGCAGTCGGGTGCTGGTTCTGCTCAGCCACAGGATGGTTGGGTGGCCAGGGGCTGGTTTGTTCCCAGGTGCTCTCTGCTGGAGCCAGAATTATAAGATCCAACTGTGGGCTTTTAGATGAATTGGCTTGGATTACCCTTGTGTTCAATATCTCTCTGTCCCAGGCCCTTTGTTGCTGTATTGCATGATCTGGCTGGACCTTGGGTGCAGTGCTGGTCTGTAAGAGCTGCCTGAAACACCAGCCAGGATCTTGCTTCCAGGGGTTTTATGGTCCTGGCTTGTACAGCAGTGTGACACACTCATCGCAAGTTAATTCCCGGCCCCACCATAACCTCTGAACAGATGGAAATTTGGGGTCACTGTCTGCCTTTCTTCTGTGTGCTGAAGGTCATTGTGTAAGAGGTGCATGGACAGTCATTGCATCAAGTTAATAGCAGTGTCAGCCCAACAAATTCTGTTTTTCAGAATGGGAAGATGGATGTTTAGAGTGTCGAAGGTAGATTGCTTTTGGTGCAAGGGCTCCCTTTTTGAGCAAATTATTCCAGCTAAATTATTGCAGGAAGTTCTGTTTGAGGTCGGAGAGGCTGATATCGCCAGCTGTACTAATGTGTAAGGCTTTGGGAGATATATTGATATTTTCTGGAGATAAAGCGTTAGGTCACTGTTTTAGAACATTTTCTCTCTTTCTAAGTTCCTATTCCCTTATCTCTGTGTGAGTGTTATCAAGAGTTTAAAATATGTGTGTGATAAAGCACTTCACAGAGCAGTTACAGTGATGATGTGTTCTTAAAAGCATGAGATGCTTCCTTGGGGCTTGGTGAGCCCAGGAGAGCAAAGCCACCGGGATGGGAAATCGTTTCTTGAGGTCAGACTGGTGTTGGAACATGGGGTACTTCAGATACTGGGCCATCAAGAATCAAGACCTTTTATAATGTGTATTTTTCTTTTTAACTGTGAGCTAGGAAAGGAGAAAAGTGGAAAGCTGTTTCTTAGTCCTGTGGTGCTTGGGGTTCTTTTAAGATATCATTGAAGGTGGTTATGGGTTGTCATTGTTTCTCTTAATATGCAGCTGAGGTCAAAAAGCAAAAAAAGATATTTGCATAAAAACAAAAGCAGAGGGATTGAATCAAACCAAGTATGGTAATACTCTTCCATAGCTCAGTGGTGCAGCCGTGTCTGATAGCCTGCAGGTGATGCTGGATGGTCCCATTCTGCAGGGGTTGGATGGGAATTTGAGGGGGGCAGCAGAGATCACTCCCTGGAAAGTTCCTGTGTAGAGAATTGAAAAGATTTAGTATTAACTGACTAAGAAAAGGTGTCACACAAATACCGAGTAAGATGAGGCATTGTTCCCAGAATTGTAGAGAATACACTTCTGTCCTTTTTATAATACTGAGTAAGGGGATAATGAATTTTACTGAAGAGCAACAAGAGTCAAATCTGATCTAAGGAAAGGAAATAATTCTGTTCTTGAGAGTGGTAAACTCAAAAACGGTGATGTGTGCGTGATGAATGCATCCAGGGAAATAAGAAGCAACCTTGTTAGGGGGATTATCAGAAAGGATGTCAAGCCTTGGACCTTACTGGGACTGGCCACACTAGGGGCTTTTTGTCAGTGTCCCCCTTGTGTGACCTCCATCCCTCCCCACTCCCATGCCACAGTACTTTTTCTTCTCCATGGATGAATTTCCGCCTATCTCAGGTCTAGCCTGCTGACATCCATCGTTTTTAGTTAGCTTGAAATTCGCCTGTTGGGCCTGTGGCTGCTGTGATGTGGATGTGGGCAGGTGGAGGAGCATCCCTGGTGGGGCAGTGCTGGATTGCACTGAAATAGAGGTATTGTGGTCCCCAGGTGCAGCCTACCAGTCCTTCCCAATTAGAGGTGATGGTTTTCCTTGCAAGGCTAGGGCACTCACCAGAGACCAGACTGAGTTCCCTGACTTACCACTGTGGTGAGCTACGCAAAGTTAATTCAAGCCAGCAGCCCTAAAGATTTGTCAGTGTTGCTGGAAATCTTCCAGTGGAAAGAAGATGATGCTGAGCTGACACCAGTGCTAGGCTTGAGCAGGCACAGTCATGAGCCCATACAGGGTGAGGCCCCACTGCACTGTCTCCTCCTTGGTGTCTTGGCAGCACTGGGGGGCAACCTGGGAGTGTCCTTTCTCTGATGTGCACTCTTCAAATTCATCCTGTTAATGAATGCATCCCCTAATCATCAAAATACTGTTCACAGGAGCTCTGTGATTGCATGAGCAGTATCAGAAGTCATTAATTCTGAAATGTGCACTCAGGGGGACAGTTATGGCAAGTTCAGCCAGCAAAAAACTTTCCTTGTCCATGCTTCCCCTGTTAGGCAGGTTATGGACTGACGGCACCCACATAAAACCCTCTTCAAAAAGCAAAAGGAGCATCCCTCTTAGGAACTATCCCTCTGAAGCAGAAAGGGGAGAAGAGTTCCTAAGCCCTGGCAAAACTCTCATTTTCCCTGAGACAAATATTTCTTTCTAGGAATATGGCAAGGTGGCTGTCATTTATACTCCTTTAAACCTAAATTATATCACCTTATGTTATGTGACCTGTGATTTTGTTTGTTTGTTTGGGGCTTTTTTTAGGGTTGTGGGGTTTTTTTTCATTGTGTCAATGCATCCTCTGAAGTCTTTCTAATGTAATTGGGGATTATTTGTGACTTGAGGTGCAGGTTCAAACTGCCTAGCTGAGACTGTCTGTTAGGCTGAGCAGCAGCTGGAGAAGGGCTTTCTGATCTGATGGCTTTTGGTTATCAAGCAGGGAGATAATACCTAATGCTCAATAAAACGCCTAAGTCTGGCCTATGAAAAGGAATGAGTTCTTTCTAAAGTGCTTTAATGGTGAGACACATCTAAATCAAATTATTGGGTGAGGGGTGGGTTCCTGCCACAGAGCTAGCAGCTTCCCTTAAATGCTAACTGCGTGCGATGCCTGAGCTGAAGACCCTTCCAAGCTGCTTAAAAGCTTCTCTTTTCCATTTTGGTGATATCTTTCTAAATTATAGATTAAACTTACTAGGGTGAGTAATGCATCACAGCTTCCCCATGTCAGACAATGTTACTTACTCAGCTGTAGCTTTGTGTTTGTCTTTCCCTTCCATTTATCTTCAGGCTCTGTGCTAGGACAGAGCAAACCCTGGGTCATCCTTAACAGAAGCCATCTGCTGCAGAGGTGCTTGGTAGGAAACCAGAAGGTGACTTCTGGCCAAAGCACTTGGGGAGGTGGAGTGCTGCTCCATACTAAGGCAGTGCTGTTTCGTGACAGCAAGATGTACCATGCAGGAATTTCTGTGAAAGGTCCCAGGAGAAAGCTATATATTCATCAGGCCTGTGCTACTGTTCTGTGGGATGCAGGTGCTTTGCCGTAGACTGGTCTTGTGCTTGTGCGTAAATAAGCCAAACTCTCCAAAAAACTTGAGCTGCTGCCCCCCAGGCAAGGCACAGGAAGAACGGACTCCAGAATTTATCAGCCATGCAAGCACTGATTTTTAGGTAACAAGGGTCCTACATGATAGCAGTTGTAGTTTTAGCTGCTACAGGAAAAACAAGTAATTTTCTAGTTTTCCTTGCCAATGTGTCTGAAGACAGATAGCATTTGGTTAAGTACAGCTTTAAAATTGAAACCAAAGCAATTTTCTTCCAGTGGCTTTTCAGAACATTGCGCAGCAAGATTCAGCTAAGCAGCAGCACATCTCTCGCCATTTTAAGTGCCGTGTATTAATGCTGTTTCTTTTGTGAATTTACCAGGCTTTGTTGCTGAATTTCTGCACCCATTTGCCCCTCACAGAAATTGTATCTCATCTTTAGGCTCTGACAACAGGCGTATTTCTAGAGCTGCTACAACTTTTTCTGAAATATTAGTGTTGCACACAGATGACAAAGGAGGAATCCCTAATTTTAGGGCTTTTTCCTCTTTCAGTCTCCTTGTGTTGCAGTGCCTCTTACATTTCTTCTATGAACTGTTAAATAATTCACTCCCAGGAATCAGCTCTTTCCACGCTGCCTCTCTCCTCAGCTCCCTTTGCCAAGGCTTCCCAAGTTAACTACCCATTTCTTTGGCCGCATCAGGCACTTGAACGTGCAGATGGTCTGCAGGACTGGTGTGTTTCAGGCAGTCTTTTATATTGTTCCACTTCGTTTTATTCTGATGTACATATAATTGGATGCCTTTAGTAGGTTGCAACTATGCTCCTGAGTCATATATCCACCAGTTCTCCTCTGCTTTTTTTGCAGAAATGAGTAGGCAGATGTGGGAATCGGGACTGCTTTTTTTATTAAATGCAGTCACTCAAATGTCTTTAGCACCTGAGTGTGTTTTTCTGAGTAGCAGTCAGCTTTTGCTGTTTGTATCACCCTTTTGCCTTATTATGTTTACATTTCTATAGCAAAACACTGTATGTTTTCAGCAAAATTAATCAGTATAATTATATGTGATTTCCAATGTCAGGTTCAGTTGAAACACTGATTTAAGGTGGTGATTAGCCCTTATCAGCAGCAACGAGGATGGAGAGCTAATCTGTGCCTAAAACTGTTATTTTGAAAGATGACGTTTATGCTCCATTCATAAATTGATTATTTCCTCTAACCCCCCTCAAACCAATTTGCCTAGAAAATGTATTTATACTAGATGGCAGTGCACCTTGTTTGTGTTAGATTGCTGTTTTGCTGTTGTTTGCAGAGGCTGCCATTATTTGGGTAGAGAGGGGTTGAGAAAGGTGTAGGTACTTGCTAAGAGGACCTCTGCACCTTTATATTTGGTTGAGCTTAAAACAAATGAAATATTAAAATTAATTAAATCTTCACAGTCTTAATCTTCTTTAAAGAAGATTACCTCCTCTAAAAAATAAAAAATGTCCTGTGAACATTGTTCACAAATAGTGCAGTGAGAGTATACATGTCTTGAAATGCAGTTCCTCCCATGTGAAATGTGCTTTGCTGTCTCAGTGCATCCCTTGACAGAGGAGAGTCCCTGAATCTGTGTAAGGTTCATCACAAACACAAGTGTGAAAGAGTTGAGGAAATTTTATTCTTCATTTCAACCATGCACCTTTCAGAATGAGGTGCATTTTAAAGATTACAAGCTCCAAGAGTGATTAATCTGCTATTTTGGTCCTTTACAAAGTGCAGTTATACAGAAATGAAGTTCTCACTTCCTAAAAAAGTTCAGATCAATTAAAACAATTTACTTTGCTGCTAATGATTTCAGACCATTGTAATGTATTGGTAAATAAGTGACTTCAAAAGCGTGCTCATTCGGTGAGTGCACAGAAGAAATGTTAACAGTTTCTTGGATAAATTAAATCTTGGGTTTGGTAACAGACTCTCACTGCAAAATGTTTAGGGTTAGCTTGCCACAGTTAGAACTTCTCAAGAACATCTAAAGCTTCTGATGGGTTTTCAGTGTTCAGAGAAATGCAGGGAATGAGGAAGCAGTCACAGGCTAGGCTCAAGTTCAGTTACAAATAAAAGTATAGGGTTTTTCCATGTGTGGACAAGATGAGGTGCTTCAGCAGCTGTGAAAAATGACTGGTGTTGGAGGACAGCCTAGGACCATGCTCTGATGTTCAGCAGAGGTGAGAAGTTAAACAGCAATTACTGAGCAGGTGTTATATTAGCTGCAAATACATTCTGAAAAATATTTTGAATGGCCTTTCAAAGTGGACTTTTATTAGTAGAACTTAACAGTGCTAAAAAAAAAAAAAAAAAAAAAAAAAAAAAAAACCCAAAAAACAAAAACAACAAAAAAAAAAAAACAAAACAAAAAAAAAAAAAAAACCAGGAGATGGTGCTAGTTTTGCCAGGGTCTCACTTATCCTGTGGACAAGTCTGCTGCAGCTTCAATTTGCCTGCTCCGTAAAATAGGCTGTCACATGCCAGAGACAGCCAGATCTGTCAAGCTCCACACAGTTTTCCTTTATTAGTTCTATTGGTTTTATTGCCTTTCTTATGTTCTGAGGGATGATGGTTGTTTAGTGACAAGAACCTGGAAAATCATTCAAGTTGACAATGCTTTTTAGATTTCATTTTTTCCTGGTGTCTTTATCTATAAAAAAGAATGACTTGACAACACAGTGAACTTGGCAGGGAGCTTGCGGTATTGCTGAAAACTTGCCTTGAAGTTCTGGGACTGTGATGTACAGATTCATCTGTCCTGTTAGAAACCCTGGTTGGTACCTTACAGCTTTTTGCATGGCAGGAATGTGCTTTATTTTTTGGCAAATAGTGACAGTCTGGCTTTAATTCCCTTAGGTGTGGTGCTTGTTCTGGTCACTTCCAAATCATGTGTATAAGTTGTGAGGGAAGAATTTTTGTGATGTCTTCTAGGCTCTTGCAATACCAAGCCAGCTGAAATGTTTCTGACATAATGCCAAAACATCAGGAAACTTGGAGAAGACAAAATTCGAGGTACTTATGATTCTTATGATTGTGGATCTCCTCTGTGCACTCATGGGTTTTCATCATTAAACATTTTCTGCCTAAAGAGAGGGATGCCACATTCCTTGGAGAGCTCTTGTAATGCAGAGCCAAAAGAAGACTGCAGGAAATCTGTGCATTCACCCACACTGGGTTTTCTGCTTGTAGGCTCATTATATATTCCTTTACAGGTTTCTTTAATACTCCCTAATGTGGTAGGCAGACAGCACATATCCCATGAAATACCTGCCCTTCAGGCTGGAAGAACAGGGCATGGTCTCCCTTGTGCTTTAGTGGCACAGCATCTTCAGTAGCCCTGGGATGGGCATTGCCATTATTCAGTCCCAAGGCTTAGGAATAATGAAACCTGTGCATGTGTCGTGAGAGCAGAATCCCCTTTGCTTTTCTGCTGCTCTGTCACTGAACACTGTGGAGGGCAGAAGGATGGCAGTGCCACCATAACCAGTTCAAATGAGCAGTGGGTACCAGCAGCACTGGCGCTGCGGTCCTCGCAGGCAAGGTGAGAACAGCTGCTCTGAGCAGGGCATCTGCTGCTTCAGGGGACTCTTTTTCTGAGAAGGAGTAGGCAATAACACGGGGAATCCCAGTGACTTGAATTTCTGCTATAGCTGACGTTTCTGCCAGTTCTTTCTGCAGCCGTGGCAGGTGACAGAAAAGCTCCCAATGGCAATAGAAATGTTCCTGATGAATGGGAGAAAGCAGCCACAGCTCCTGTGTCTCTGCCATGAGAAAAATCTTTCCTGTTGAGCTGTTTGTGAGGAAGCACCACTAGCAGTCACCCTGAATGACGCTGTTGCTGCGTCAGCAGCAAGTCTCCACTCTGGCAGTATGGGAGAGTAATGAGCTGTGGCTGGGTTAGTGAAGACACTTGTATCTAGCAATGAACAGGAGGCATCTGAACAGAGTCTCTGACTCAAAAAGGCAGTCTTTGCTAGCAAAAGAAAAATGTCACCAGGCAAAAAAAAAAAAAAAAAAAGAGGGGGAAAAAACCAACCAAACAAACAAAAAAAAAAACCTATGTGGGATATGTATAAATGCTAAGACGCTGAAGATTGTCATGACACCATGTCATGACACCATGAGGATAACTTTGCAAAAAGCCTATTGATGGATTGTCCCTTAGTGTGAGGGATATACTTCTACCTTTAAACTGGAGTTTGGCAGACTTGAACTGGTACAAAGGGACTAGAATTTGTCTCAGTGAACAGGAAGTGGATTAAGAGAAAAAGATCTGCTCTACCGTGAGCATCCAGTAACAGCCAGGAGGGTAGGCATAGGAGGACATCGATATTTTGTTCAAAAATAATCTTATCTGCAGTAATGTGTGACACACTTAACAACAGACACTCAGATCAATTCTCCTGTTTTTATCTTTTCTTGAGGTACTGCATGGTGAAAAGTGATCAATAGATGTGGTTGATAAATAGCCAGAAACTTCCTGGAGCCACCCTCACCTGCTGATCTCCAGCACTTGCTGCTGGCATGGTGAAACCCCATGGTCAGAGCCCTCGAGTGGTTGGGGGCCTTTGCCACCAGGCTTAGGGGGGCTTTGCTGGCCAGACATGCAGCCCACAGCAGCAAACTGCCCTTGCCATAGGGCCAGAAGCAGTAGCTGTCTTTACTGCAGCACCACATCATGCTTTCCTTCTCTTTCTCCTTGCGTCCCACACCTGCAGGGTGGCATTTCTAGCTGTTGATACCAAGTAATACTAATAATTCTTTGTAGTATTGAATGGGTTGTTAACTATGTGTGAGAAACCATCCACTGAAGTTCAGGATCAGATATGTGCAAGCTGAAGAAGGAAAAACCGGTCTGTCTGGTTTTTAACAGACAGTAAGACAAGGGTCTCCATTCTATGCAGCCAGGAAAAACATGGAAAATCAGTAAACTTGGAAACGCTTAGAGCACTCTGGGTTTGGACAGTGGAGAATGTTTGTTGCTGTTTCTGGGATTTCAAGGGCTGTTTTCGTAAGCTATTCGTTCCTCAGTTACCTGTTTCTTAGATGTTGATTTAGAGGCATCAATGCCTAAGCTGAAAAAAACCCCTTTGATCTGCGCTTGCTTTCCCTGGCATTTACAAACTTAAAAGTACTCGTGTTAAACTTTAATTATTCCCATGTCTGGCACTGGATGTTCTGACTACTGCTGCTTTTTTGGGATGTCTCAGAAGATACCAGTGTATGTAGCTGGGTCAAGTAGCTGATGGGTAAAATGAAAAATGACTTGCTGCATGTAACAGTCTGTGTCTGTTACTGAAATTTAGCATCTTCCCTACCTTTTCATATCTTGTAAACTGTGCACTGTTGGCATTGTGTGTTCTTTTCACTTGCTACTGTGAGTGTACACCACAGGCAGCAGCACTCCATTTATAAAAATACCTCTACTTCATAGACATTTTTGGCGAGTATATTTAAAAACAAAAGTTAATTTCTGCATATAACAGCAAATGTATTGCTATTTGTTCTAGCCTTCAGAAGGCGCTGCCAAAACTTTGCTATTGTTATTAGAGCATACTGTGAAATAAAAAGATCAGCAGGAACCTCCAAGGGACATGGTGAGATGCAGCCACGAAGTTACTAAAGAAGCTGGTAACTCTTATGTGCCATGTCTCCAAATGCTTACCTGGTAAATTTGCTCTTGCTGCTTAAAAATCTAACTGGATGTAGCATCGGCATCTGCCATTCACTCTGCCTGAGCCCAAGGGCTAAACAAAGCTCACCTTCTGCTTAAATAACACAGCTTTTGAGGTTATCAGTGTGCCATCATCTGCTAGGAAATTACCGGGCTGCTCCCATGCAGTGGGTGGGAGACTGATAGATTAGGCTGAAGGGCAGTTTGCTTTGCTTCAGACAGGTCGTAGCACCCTTTCTGCTCATCACCAATAATAATAGTAATATCCCTAGTTAGCAGCCAGGTTGCTTGTTCTGCCTTGGGAGTTTGAGGCAGGATGTGCTTACTCTCCAGTTTACAATTCTTCTCTCTCAGTGCGAGACACACCTGGGAAAGAGAGACCTGATTTGGGGCAAAAAGGAGACAGGAAAGAATATGTGCTCTTCCTTTGAATTCAGAGTTGTCAGCACTAACCAGAGCTATTTGTCCACCCTGGGAGTTGTTCTGTATTGCTCTCTTACATGAAATAGGGAAATAAAATCTGATAGTCAGATGGTACAGGAAGATCTCCCTGAAAGAAACCTGAGTACCTATACAGCTAGGAAGGACCCTGAGTCCTCAGAAAGGTCTGATATGAAGGTATCTCCTGCTCTCATCAGCAGGTCAGAGACACCCCTCTGAGCTGCACAGCAGCACTAGTAGAGTTCATGGTTCCTTTTAAGAGTTCAAGGCATCCACTTGGGAGTCTAGAAATATTTGTACAGGAGGCACAGAGAGCTGGGCTCAGTCTAACACAGCCTACAGCAGGAGCTTTTAGATGCTAATCTCTGTTTATTAATCTCCTCTGGGGAAATTTGAGGCTTCTGAGTGATGGTGAAGAAAGAAGGGTGTCTAATAATCTTTTTCTTACGATTCAGAAGAAATTGAAGTCTGATACTTTTTTTTTTTTTGCCTTAGGACTCAATGTTTCTTCAAGTGCTGCATCAGTTCCCATCTGGCTGTGATGAGCCCTTTTTAAGACACTGTGCCTAACAAGCCACCTGTAGGGAGAATAGAGGAGTCTTGTGTGGCCTTGACCTGGCAGTTTGGTGTATCACTTGTACCTGCCCATTTCTGCCTCAAGGGACAGCCCCAGTGCTGCTTGCTTCCCTGTGCATCTTTAATTTGGATTCTCACACCTCTGAGCCCTCATGTCCAACACAAAGTAAAATTGTACTCCAAAATATGTTCCGCAGGAGGAGAACTTTGAATTCCCTGGCACTGGGCTTACTCTTATCTGGAAAGGTTACCCAGGCACAACAAAACCTTCAATGAATAACCTATATAGAATCATAGAATGGTTTGGGCCAGAAGGGACTTCTAAAGGTTGTCTAGTCCAACCCCCCCTCAAGTCAGTGTGTCATATCCGTGTCATAAGGGTTACATCATAGGAACAGAAATGTTGCAAGACTATCAAAGTCAATATTATAAAAGTGTTTTGAAGGTTATTGATGTTCTTCCTCTGGGAATTGTATTACCAGTCACTGATATCAAAAGTAACAAATTTAAAGCAGCTATAAATGACAAAGCCCTCGGAGCAACAGCAAAGAGTAAAAATGAAAAGGGCTTGTTGGCTTACCACATATCATACAGGCTGTGTGGAACATTAAATTGTGTTTATCTCCTGTTCCTCTCCTGTTCCTCTAAGCAGAATCAAGGTCACATTTGCAGCATTTCCAGGAACCTGGAGCCCTATGTCTCTGCACTTGCTGTGCTGCCAGATATATGGGAGGGCACCAGGGCTGGTAAGCACAGTGTCCTGGTGGGGGAAGGATTGACACGTGCTGTGAGGGGGAGCATATCCCCATCAGACTTGTCAGATGTGCCTCAATCCAAATACCAGCCCGCAGTAACAGGTGGTCCCATGACAGCAGAGCACAGCTGCACAGGGAGTCTGTCATGCCTAGCGAGAGATGGAGGAGAGTCCGGCATTCTCCCAGCTGTGCATGGCTGCTGGCTGTAGGAATCCCTGGCAGAGCCGGCTGCTTAGCACTGCTTTGGGCTCTGGGATGCTTCAGGAGCTCCCATCAACTTTCACTGCTGCAGAAGGCTCCTTTTCTGCTTGGCGTGGGTGGGTTGTGTGGGGCTGGGAGTCTGCAGCATCCTGTGAAATGAGCTGCTGGTCACATTCGTCTCGCATGCATGCAAGCCCTTGCACACATCCTTAGTCCCATATCCTCCAATCCTGTGTGCTGACGTTCACATGCCGCTGCTGTGGGGCGTATACTCAGGTTTTGAGGGGCAAGCAGTTTCCAAAGGATTAACACATTTGCACACATTGCAAAATGGCTTAGGGGCTGATGAAGCTTTAGGTGCAGCACTGGGGAATAGTGTGTCACAAGCTCTTGGGACATTCTCCGGGCATTTTCTTCTTTGGTATTTGGAAAAGTCAACTTCCTATTACTCGCTCTGCCTACAACAATACCAAATAAATTTTAAAAAAGTGAAGTATCTTCAAGTACACATTGAACTATTCTTAATTCACAGAAATGCATTAATATTTAAAAGTTTATAGTGTTACTGAGGCAAACTAGGCCATCAGCAGCAGAGAAAGAACTTGCACCATCTGCATTCAAACCAGAACTTGAAGCAGTGCATTCTGTTGATAAAAACTTTGAAAGCATTGGGTGAATATCAGCGGAGCTTTGAAATCAAAGTTTTCTTCTTATTTCAGACCAGCTATTTATGCATCTCTAGCCTGGGTGAGCTGGGAAAGGTTAGAAGCCACTTGGGACACACTTTATAATGCTGGCATTTCTGGAAGGTGGTGAGGATGGAAGTGTTTTGAGCTTCACTCTCTCTGAGCCTGTTTGAAATGCAATGACAGAATTCCCATGTAAAGGTTGCAGTAAGAACAGAAGGAGGGAGAGGAGTTTCTCTCCTTCAGAAGGAAGGAAATAAGTCCTCATAAATGTCAGCCAAGGGGTCTCAGGCTCACACTTGCTGGGGAAAAATAATCCGAATGCTGTAGCAAATCTTACAGAGTAGCAGTCTGCAAAGAGATGGACACTGTTGCATCCTATTCAATACCTCAATATTTATCTGTTTATGCACTAATTTTGCATGGCTGTGTTTGTGTGGATAGTGTAATGTTTTGAACTATTAATGCAGGGCAAAACTCTTGCTCCGCATCTGCAGCTTTGGTGGTCATGAGGTTCCTTACTGACACTTGGTGTGCTGTCAAGCACTTGCTTTGTTTTACCCTAGAAAGAGCTGTGTTTTGCTATTGAATCAAGCAGTCCTGGTCTATAACTTTGACTGTATCAGTTAGCAAATTCTTTAAGATGTTCTGAAAGTGAAAAGCACAATTCAAGTGTAGGACACTTTAAAATAGATGGCTTGGATTGTCTCCTCTGTACCACTTTCCATGCAGAAGCTGCACTAGTCTGAGAAGGATTGCAATATGCAGGTTTGGTATAAGAAAGCATAGAAGCATTGTTTAAGTATTTAAAGGTGGAGAGCTGGAGTAGCAATATATGCACAATATAGCAAGAAATGTGTATGTTTAATAAAGCTCACTTGTCAGTAAGTGTAACTTGAAGGAATTCCAACACAAAGAAATCTTTCTATTGTTCTCAGTAATTGTTTGAAGAACGTCAAGGCTTGTGCAGAAACCTTAAAACCTTAGACAGCTGGAGAGAGCAAGTGATAGGAAGGGTGAGGAGATGCTTCCATGCTTTCCATGGCAATGTTGTCTGCCCTAAAAGGCAGTCAGTACTAGATGGGCAGCTGGGTTAAATGCGTCCGTTGCCGTTGTGATGTGGTTTTCATGAGTGAGATGTGTGTTAAGAAAGAATCTCTCTGAGCAAGCTGAAATAGGGCAGGTTGCTATCTGCAGGTTTTCTCTGCATGTTTTTTATCATGGTTATGTTTTATACGTGAGCAATGGCATAACTTTAGGAGACTATTAAACTGACTCAAACATCTGCCCAGGTACCTCCTGTGAGTGACTGTTAACAGCTATTGAAGTCTCTGACTGGTCTTTCAAGAGTCCAGATGTACAGTTATAAAGGATTGAGTAAAAAACAGGAAAAAACATGGTGTTGAGAGAGGCAAGAGTAGCTTCTGCTCCTCTACCTTGTTCTGGAGTTTGAAGTCTGGAGCCCATTCTCAAGGCAAGCCTTTGCAGACTTTGTGGGTTGGAGCTGAGCTGCACTGGAATGGCAGGTGCCTCTGCAGAGAGGACTGCAGTGATGCTCAGTGCCCTGCATGTAGGGTACCGCCAATGACATGAGCTTTTGGGTGCCAAAGACTCAGGTGGTCTTGGCCCTTCCCGGGTGAATGCTCTTGTGGTTTCATTGTTCTGGAGCAATAAGCAGGACAGGAGACTTCTCTGTTGTGTTTTTGTTCCTGGACATCCAGACATGGGACTTCTGTGTCAGTGCCACTAGCTCTGCTGAGTGTTTCTAGATAAACAAACGCAGTCTCAGCTCCTGGCAGAATTATCTTGTCCCTGTCAGCTCACTGTATAAGTTAAAGCTCCATCTGGGAGTGGTGACACAGATGAAAAGAAATTTCCATTGTACAGAAGAATAATACCTGCAAGAAAAAGAGAAGTGCCTTTTGTTTTATTTTGCTGCACGCTACTAGTTGTGTGGTATCATCCTTCTGTTATACCTTTTACTAGAAGAGGTATTGCTATGAAAGATAATAAGCAACTTGGAAATCGGTTTCTTTAGGGAACTTCGGAGGCCAGAAATTACAGCACTGTATTTTTCTGTATCTTTCAAAATGCATGTTAAGCATGATCCCCAGGAGTATTCAGAGGCAGCTCTTTGTGTATAAAATACCTTCAAATATATCACATGTGATGATGTATTAGTAAGTGTTTGGTATTTGTTACATATTAAGGCTCACCTTGGTCCTTGCACTATTTAAATGCTGCCTGATGATGACCAGGCTGATCTGTGTGCTGTTCATAACCCTATGGGATTGCTGCCAGGCTAACCTACGAAGAAAAGCTTATTCAGAGATCTCCTGACTTCCTAGGCAGGATTCTGCTTCTTTCTGGGATTGTCCTGAGGCACTTAAAATCAAACCACCTGTATTGCTAAATCCTGAACACTACCCTGGAACCTTCTCTTGAGGAGGAAAATACTCTTTGGGACCACTTCTGCTCCCTTACCGCTGCCTTCTGAGATTGTCTGTCAGGATCCTCTGCATTCATCTCTGCTGGAGATCTGTCACCGGCGATGTTTCGATGAGCCTCAAGGAGAAGCTGATTGGGACAGGGCTCCTGCTCCTGTTTGTATCCAGGTATCGCCGCCAGCACATGGAGGACAAATCAGCGGGTCAGCCGAGAGTGCTCTTTGCAAGCTGGCTGTTAGGAACCTGTCAGCAGTGGTCCCAAGGAGCAGTGGGGATTGGCCGGTGCTATAGGAACAGGACAGTCGCTGTTATTGGGAGAAACATACTGGCTGTCAAGGGGTGCCAGGTACAGCTAGAGGAAGAAGGAGGATAACAAAGGAATAAGTAAGAAAAAGGAAAACCTGTTGTTTTGTTGGTTTTTGGTGGTGTTTTTTTTTCTAGTCCAAACCCTGTCCTGCAATGTCTGTGTACCCCCTAGTCATTCTTTTGAGACATGAAATGTAGAACAGAGTACAATTACTTTCCCGATTACACTCCATCTTTCCTTACCAAGGCTTATAAAGCATACAGCCTTACTAAATCTTGATTCTTTTTAAAACAATTGCAGGAGATCTCACTCTTAAAACAACATGTGGATCAACATGAATTTTTAGCTTTCCAAGCCCATCTCAGTTTGTTGTTTCCTAGTTCGCAGTATGTGAAGCTGTATCAGCCTGTCGCTACTCTTGTCCTGGAAATTAGTCAATTTAAGCAAGCAAACAAATAATTAAAAGGCTTTGGACTGAAAAACTGGGAAATGGACTCTTGAAGCTGTGGGCTATGATATCCATAGGGCATAAATCCCGTGACTTCAGGCATGGCCAGGGTGTAATGAAGGTAGAGGTAGAGGGGAAAGCCACCACCCGGAATGGACCTGATACTCCTGTGCCCAGAGAGGAGTGGTGACATCCCAGGATGCAACTGCTCCTGAGCTACTGCATGTCAGGATGCTGATTTAACCAGGCTTAAAACCATATATGTACTGATGTGTGTCTCTGCCTGGATGACCCCAGGTGTCTTCTCCTCCTGAGGAAGCTTTTGGAGTCACATAAGTTTCACTAGCTCTTCATTCAGCTGGAGGTAGAGGATACGAAGTTGTCAGTTGTACAGGCTAGAATGGATTTCCCAGCAAAAGGGGTCCTGCTCTGCAGAATTGTAGAATAATTTGGGCCAGAAGGGACCTCTAAAGGTCATCTAGCCTGACCCCCTGCCGTGACCAGGGACATCCTCAACTAGATCAGCTTACTCAGAGCCTCATCGAGCCTCACCATGAATATCTCCAGGGATGGGGCCATAACTACCACCCTCAGGGTAAAGAACTTGTTTCTAACATCCAATCTAAATCTACTCTTCTCTGGTTTAAAACCATTGCCCCTTGTCCTGTCACTACAAGCCTTTATAAACAGTCCCTTTCCTGCCTTCTTGTAGGCCCTCTTTGGGTACCAGAAGGTTAGTCTTAGGCCTCCCCAGAGCCTTCTCTTCTCCAGGCTGAACAACCCCAGCTCCCTCAGTCTGTCCTTGTAGGAGAGGGGTTCCAGCCCTCTCATCATTTTTGTGGTCCTCCACTGCACCTGCTCCATCAGGTCTATATGTCTCCTGTACTGAGGGCTCCAAAGCTGGACAAAGTACTCCAGGTGAGGTCTCGCCAGAGCAGAGTAAAGTGGCAGAATCCCCACTTCCATCTGCTGGCTATACTGCTTTGGATGCAGCCCAGGATGGGATTAGCCTTCTGGGTTGCAAGTGCATACTGGCTTCTCATGTCCAGCTTCTCATCCACCAGCACCTCCAAGTCCTTTTCTGCAGGGCTGCTCTCTATCACCTGCTCCCCCAACCTGTATGGACAGTGGGGATTGTTCTGATCCAGGTGTAAGTCCCTGCACTTGGTCTTGTTGAACCTCATGATGTTCACCTGGGCCCACCTTTTCAGCTTGTCCAGGACCCTCTTGCTGATGGTGCACTTGATCTTGCTGTCTATGTCATTAACAAAAATATTAAACAGTACAGGTCCCAGTAGAGACCCCTGCAGGATACCACTCGTCACTTCTCGCTATCCAGACTTTGAATGACTTCTGCGTCTGTGTCTGGCTCAGGCATGTCCCTCTCTTCCGGGTGGTCCAATGCTTCAGTCTTCAGGCACCAGGGTTGTGCTATGGGTCTCTTAATTGTCTGGTTCTGCCTATTAAGCGTACCCGGATCAAGATAACTTAAGGCAATGGGTTGTGTGCTTAAAGCCAATATTAGAATTTTTAGGTTTCATTGATAGTGTGAAACTTGAATATATTCTAATGCATCTGCTGCCAGGTTGCTTTCCGTAGCCTGACCTCAATTAGAAATTAGTTCAAGGATAAAGAAATTGCTGGCATTCAAACCAGTAATCTTGTCCAAAGCTAGCATTTAGTCTCTGGAAAAGAAAAAAAATCCCATTACTTGTGTGTTGTGTGTTTGTGCCTTGTACTTCAGGTATCCCAGACTCTGCTCTCAAACCATTAAAAAAACAGAGGAAACTCTACAGATAGCAGAAGACTCTGTCATCCATGCTTCCATATGTCTGGGAATGGTTTGCTCCTTGCTTTGTTTTTAGATAATATATAGATGATACACAGACAGTCCCAGTACCTGTGTCTGAGTTACCTGTGGGTGCTGAAGTAGCATGTAACAGCAGCCTCTTGAAACCATGGAAGCCTTTTTGTATTATCTTTCTCTGGGTGATAATCTGTTATGTGTTAATCCAGTCACCCTGAAGCAATGGATGTGAATCATGGTCCCAGAAAGCTGAGATTCCTTTTCAACCTTTTCAGTGGTTTGAGGAATACAAAGTAAACCTCATGAATGAGCAGCCATCAGAAAAGAAAAAACCCTTTTATAACTTCGGGTGTGAAAGGGGAGGGAGGAGAGCACAAGGAGCTGCCTCTTCGAGCCACACTTCTCTGCTCCTTCTGCCCTTTTGCTTCGTGGTTTAGCCATTTTGGCTGGAAAAGGCTTATTTCACCTTCCATGTTTTTAATAATTCATAGTACTTTGCAAGTTTGACACAACAGAAATAACAAGTATCCAGTGAAAGCCAGGGTGACTGTGGCTGCAAAGCAGAGCTGATGGCTGGCTGCTTCAGGGGCCCAGGGCTTTATATGTGGGTAACATCCTTGCAGGGTGGCTGGGACTGAGTTCACCCATGATTGTCATCCCTGAGGATCTGAGGATGATTAATGTCCTTTCATCCTTCCATCAGGGAGTACTAATGCAAAACTTTAACCACAGAGGTATTTTTCCAAATAAAATATCATCAGCTGTGGTCATCGGTGTCTTGGAAGCCCCTGCTAATGATATGTAGCCTTGTGCTGACTGAAAGCTGGCCAGAAATGGCTTTTGAAACAAAAAGAGAACAAAAAAAGCATCCTTTGGGCTGGGGACAGCAAGAAGGGAGAAGGGTTTTGTGATTCCTCTGCCCTGCCTGAGAAGGGAGATGTCCCCTCACATGGGGAATGACTTTGTGTCATAAAAAGCAAGCAGAAGGCAGTTGCTGAAATGGGAGATGTGATTTCCCTTACATCTGTGCCAGCTTGGAGCTCTGGTGGTACCTGCCATCCCTTTGTCTGGGCATTAATCAGCCCTCCACAGGCTGCCTGTGCTTCTCTTTGCATTTTTGCCCTTCCCACCTGACAGAATTGGGAAGCTGGAGCAGCCCAGCTCATTTCAGCTTTGTGTTTCTGCTACTGTGAAAAATATTAACATGAAGTGGGCTGGTGGAACAAACAATAGCTGATTTTCTTGGTTAATTTAAATAGGGTGTAGTGGATAGCACATGGAGGCTGCATTGCTGCTCCAGCAATCATGCTGGGAGGGAGGTCTGCAGCACCATTATGTGCTATTATTACTTTTTGGGTAATGTATACACTTCCACTATTACATAGTTTTTCTCCTTCATTTTTCATGAGATTAATGGTTAAGCCACGGAAGAAACGTAACGCCATGCCAGTCTGATTTATTGACTACTTAGTGCTGATGAAGCTGCAAACAAGAGTCAGACAGATGTTGCAGCTGCATTTTTCTTTATCAAAAGTAACAGCCTTTTGTTTTTCTTTTTAACTACTTCCTGCACCTTCTCCTACTTATCCTACAGCACCAGAGGGAGTGGAACAACTTCCTTCTCCACCAAGGAGGCAGACTCCATGCCTCAGGTGCAGCGTGCCAAGGAGCCTTGCCCAGGTCAGAGACAGATGGCAGCAACTTTGACTCGGACGCATGGGAAGTAGAGCAGCTCTGCAGAGGTTCTGGGCACTGAAATTCACGGCAGTTTTCTGATGGGCACATTTCCAGGGCCATCTGCAGCCCAGCCCAGGGCACCCTGTAGGATTTCCCTGCCACTCAGGGGAAGGGCTGCTGCTGTGACATGTCCCCTCTCCTGGCATGTTTCTCACATGGAAGTTAAAGTTGTAGTATTTCTTTTAGTCTTTCATATCTCTTGTTCTACTGGTAGGTCTCCACAAAGAAATAGTGGTTTTCTGCTGAATTAGAGTTTTCCAAAACATATGTATTCTCTTAATTTGTGTCAAAACACTTCAGTTTAGTAGGTAGACTGGCATTCATGAGGTCAACTTTTAGATCTAGACATAAGGAACAAACCTGTTGGGTTTGCATTTATTTTATATGCTTTTATATGTAAAAAGTATAAATTCTGGTGCCAATCTGCTACTTGCTTCTGCTGCAATGAATCTAGGAAGCCCAGTCGTCCTGATTTGCCTGGTGACAAATGGACACTATCAGGCTATGAAAAATAGTTTATCTGAAATGAAGGAAGAAGCAGCTGCAGAACTGCCAAGTCACCCAATGCAGCCGCAGCAGCATGTCCTTGTTCTCTTCTTTGAAACCTCTCTGAGAGCAAGAGAAGTGTCTACATGAAATCTCTGAAGTATATTACTTTTTATTACTTAATCATCTAAATCACTAATTACATTAAATTAGCTGATGGATACTATTTGGGTGTATAGGTAAATATTTTTATTATCTGAATCTTTCTGAGCTATGCATGAAGACCATAACATTTCAGACCTCCCCTTCATCACCCTACGCAGTCCCGAGCAGCACCATTAGCTTGTGTTGGAAGCAGCTCATCTACCCTGTTAATTCCTGTCTGTCACCTCTGTCGCCTTTAAAGGGTAAAACGGGAAGGCTGAAATGAAAACATGGCTCTGTTTTGTGTGGTAACCAGAGGATTTTCCCTGTGGTGTGGACAGATAGGATACAGTGGTTTCATGTGTCCTTCTCTGGCAGTCTGTCATCTGGGGCAGATGTGCTCTGTGCAACAGAAGTTTTTGAATGTGTGAAAATTGAACATAAAAGGTCCAGTTGTTTGTCTCCAGGAGAATCTTGGTAGTAGAAGAGACAACAGTTTTCTTTGTTTTAGCGCTTTCCAAAACTGCTCCAAACTTAAGTTGTTAGCAGTACCTTACTACATTTCCTTGCCTCTTCTCTGTGTAATACAACACTTAACACAGGTTGCAAGAACTTGATAGAGCAATCTCACAGAATCTTTGTTGAAAACCCCTGGCTTGCAGTTTTCATCAACAGAGGGGAAAAAAATTCAAGTTCCTGCTTGCATGTCTTCCTCACTTTTAAGAGAGCTTCCCCTCCAGAGAGAGATGCATCCGATTGCTGAAGCCTTGCTGGGTACCAGCATGCAAGGGGATGCGGGTGGAGAGAGAGGGCATGCTCTGTGGGGCTGCTGTACTTGGCATGCTGCTGTACACGGGCACCACATGAAGGACTGGCCTTTTGGCTGCTGGTACTATCTTGGCAAACCTCAAGGAGCTGGGAGATGAAATCAGCTTCCCCCTCCTCTCAGGGATGTGCAGGATGCTCCCCATGTGCCCTGGGCTAGCTCCAGGTTAGGCTGCTCAAAACAGTGGGCTTGGCCTCAGGGCTGTGTTTCACCCATGAGATGTTTCCTTCTGCTGGTGTCCACATACTACTCCGTCCCTCTGTGGGTTTCATAAGCAAGTGCTCTCATAAGAATAACCTTTGCAACTGAATGACGGCTTGCGTTCCCTCTCCCACTCAGAACAGGGCTCTAACAGCATTAATGAAACATTAGAGTTTTAATTACACCATTGTTCTATTTATTTTTATAAATAATTCCAAAGCAATCATTAAAGTTTGTGAACTTAGGAGTAAATTACTTAAGGGAAAGAAACCAGCTTCTCAATCTTGTTATTATCTATTGTACAATCTCCCTGGGATGCTGTTGGGAAACCAGTGGAGTTGTTTCTGTTGCTGTAGTTAAGATGATTCATTTACTCACAGGGTGGTAACACACTGCTCAGCTCCCTACTTGAAGCGTCTGTCAGTTGGACGGCACCGCAGTGCGTCAAAGCGATGTGGCATCCCCTTGCCCAGCACCCCTCAGAAGGTGCACAGGGAGACAGGAGAGCATTAAGCAGACCTGTGGGAGCAAGCACCTTGCAGTTGTTCTGCAGCAGTTCTGCAAAGGACACGGTCTCTTCCAGTTCTGACCTTTTGCAGCTCGCTGTTACCATCACAAAGCTGCAAGATCTTCAAAAGAAAGAAATGGGCTTGTCTGAAAAAGGGCCTTCCTTGGGGCACTCCAGTAATGTTTGTGAGCCCCTTTGGCTCTTCCCTCCCTCTTTCTGTCGCCGTATGTGAAGCGTGGCTGTTACTGATGTTCTCACGTGAATTTCCGAGTATTTGAGATAACCCAATGTGGACCAGAACTGATGAAAGCATTGGACCAAATAGAGCACACGTCCCTTAAACCAAAGCAGATTGCCTGATGTTTTTTGTGACTGGTGCTTGCAGGACTCTTGCCAGTATTTGATGCTGTATGGGTTGGGGAAAAAGGTTTGCTCTGAGCTCATAAGGAAAGCAGAAGCTTTGGAAGCAAAGGATGGGGGAAGCTGCGTGCAAACTCTGTTGTGCCTCCTCTCTTGCCACCTCTTTTAAAGAGCAGATCTGATCTAAAGGAGATCTGGTACATACTGGGATCTAATTATGATGCTTTCTGTCATAGTTTTAATTAAGAAGATAAATGCAGAGAGCCTGCGCATGGGAGAGGTCTAGCAGTGTAACTTTGCTCTGCTCTCTCTGCAGAACCCAGACATCGTGTTGGTGCACTACCTGAACGTCCCTGCCATCGAGGACTGCGGGAAACCATGTGGCCCCATCTTGTGCTCAATAAACACAGACAAGAAGGAATGGGCAAAATGGACGAAAGAAGAACTCATCGGACAGCTCAAACCGATGTGTGAGTATCTGAAGGCTTTTTTGGCTCTTTGGATTTACAAAGGGTTAATTTAGAGCACAATATGTCTCACTGCCACCAACCATCCCTGTGAAGGAGTAATTTGTCACGGTCAAACTCAACTTGCCTCTGCATGCACTTTCTTCTCACTATTCAGCGCTTCTGGGATGCATGGTATGAGAGCTGCCCAGACTGTCCCAAAAAAGGTCATGTTCCAAAAAGGGTCCCCTCCAACACACTGAGAAAATATTGTACCTATGATCTTGCATTTTAAAGCACTATTTGTAGACACCTGCTCACTTGCAAAGAGCCTTTGCAGTATTGGCAGGTAGGTTTCACCCAAGGGCACTCCACGTTTGTGTGGTTCAGTGTCACATCAGAATGGGTTGCTGTTGCTCAGAGATGGACTCTGTGGAGCTGAGTGTTTCAGGGTGGGTATTGTTGACTACTGTTTTGCAGTCTAATGAGAAGGCTACTTAGGTGCACAAGGTGATCAGGAAGCTTGCTTTGCAAACAGGCAGTTCTTTGGACCTCTCTGCATCCACCTTGGAGTATATTATTTTCTTTGATGTCACAGATACGTGGTAAGTCTTTTCCTGGAGAATATGTCCCAATGTGCACACGAACATCTTTTTTTGCAGTAAAAGACAGATTAGGCATACTGTGGATCCGTAATCAAGAGAAAATAAGCTGTAAGAGCTGAAATACCAAATCTAGGCACTTGCATGTGAGTCAACAACTACCAGATCTGCTTTTCTCCCTCACCCCTGTCCCAGAGGTGTTATGCCCAACTTTCTGTAATTAGAGGTCACAGCCATGAGGTATGTTCTGATGTGTCACAAGCATCAGTGAAAGATCAGTCTCATGATGACTGCAGCAACACAGATTTGCACCGCTCCTTTGTTGCATCCCAAGCTCTGCAAGCCCAGGTATTCCTTTTCTATGCAAATTTGGAGGGCTGAAGACAAGCAAAGGAGAAGAGAGACAATTACACAATTGCTACACAGAATATTGCCCCTGGGACCGACAGCCTTAGACGGAAATCTGAGATGTTGAAGGTGTAGCTGAGACTGGACAAGTACCTTAACATTAAACAGGAGAGGAAGTGGCAGCCTGTTAAAAAATCTGCAGTGCATCAAGAAAATTATGTGCAAGCTACAACCAACTCACCATAAATTTAATAACACTTGGCTCTTTTATGTCTCAAGAGGGAAGAGTGGAATTCTGCACAATTATTCAGAGTATATATGCATGTACACTTCTCTGTTTATGGGCACATATCCTAGTAAATGCATCCGTAGAAATGTAGCTAAAATAAAAGCTTTAGATTCTGATCAGACCTAGAAAACAAAGAGGACATGGATAACCATGTTCTGGGAACACAGAGGGGCACTGTTTGCCAAGAAGCCATCAGATTTGGTTCCAGTATTGGGTGTGCCATGAAATTCTGGAGCCAAACACATTAGTTTCATCACATTTTTGCATTAATCACATTCTTTCACAGACTTCACAGTTTGACTGCCTGATGTTTCCAAATTTCTCTGCCCTAAAGCAGATTTGTCAATGACTTAATCAAAGTGTTGTGCGTGGTGTTGCTGGCGAAGTCAGAGTCTCACCCTTTTACCTGTTCCATGTTTTGGTACATCTAGTTTTATTCCTCTAGACTTGGAAGCTGTGTTATATGTTTGTTTATTCTTTTGTTTTCTTGGTTGCCATTCTCATAAGAATTTCACATCTAAGACAAGTTAATGATGATCCCTCCAGGGTGTGCATGGAGGTCCAAGGCTGAATGCTGTACCTGCATGGAGGTTTTTGCATCCTATTGCAAACCATTGTCTGAATGTCATTCAGAATTAGGAGGAGGAGATGATACTAGCTCTACCTCTGGGGGAAATGCTGCCTCCTGGTCAGAGACTAGTGACAGCATCCAGTTCCTGACACACTGAGAACAAGTGCTGTTTATTCAAGTCCTACTCAGCCTGGAGCAGTCAGGTATTAAAGCTTTTTAACCTCTGTCAGATATTAAAGCTATTCTATCAGAACCTGGGATAGCAGAGAGTCAGTGGTGTGGCAGCCAAAGGCTGGGAGCATGTTCTCTTGGCCATGTGTGCCTGGAGAACTAAAAGTGATGTGGCAGATGGCTGGCAGGGAGAGAGGCATCGGTCTGAGAGTCTGAGCCAGACAAATACATCAAAGTGCTTTTCCTGAAATGCAGAGACCCTGACTGGGGTGAGCAGGCAGTTTGCTCACATTTCTTGCATCCGTAATTCGCTCAGCTCTCTCTTACTTCCCGACTACATCATCCCAAAGTCAGTCCAGGCTTCAGCAAGTGTTCAGCAGGCATCTGGGACAAGCACCAGCTCCTGGTACCAGACTGCATCACCTCAGTGAGCCAAGCAGTGCCCTGAGGTCTGAGCTGCTGATAGGGGGCTTCTCCTTTCCTGGTCTTGAAGGAGATCTCTGAACGCAGAGCTTCTTGCCTGTCTTCAGGGGTGTTTCTTCCTAATGTAGTGACTCTGCTTGGCACTGGTGGCCGTACAGCACTGATGGCTTTATGGAAACACCATTAACTTGTTCTAACATAATGGTCAGTGGACTGGTTAAGAAACTGAAGTGAACCCATCTGAACATCCATGAAAGGTAAATACTCACTGCAGATGCTCTGAGGGTTTGGAACTTTTTTTCAACAACTCTGACTGAGTTGAGACCATAAATAGTTAATTAATCATCCTGACTTCAGTTTTCATTGCTTTGGATTTTTGGCTTAGTTCTAATACATTTTTCACCTGCCTTCACACGGAGACATCCATGGCCTGCTGATTGTTTTGTCTGGACTATAGCTGTTGGCTTGTCAGCTCTCAGTTTGGCCAAAAGAGACCAAAGCAGACAAGCCTGACACTACTCATGCCCTGCAGCAGGATGATTCCTCTCTTTCCAGGCTAGGACATGGTTCTTAGAGCTTTAAGCATGGTCCAGGAGCACGGAGAGGGCTGTAAAGCCTCCGCTAAAATGTTCTGCTGACAACAATGGCAGACCTTTGATAATCTGACTGTTGGCAGTGTCCTAACTGGTTGTCTGAATCAAAAGGGTTGTTACGTGTGTTGCTTCTGTTTGAAGGCAACCTTTTGGGACATTTGTGCAAAATGAGTAGTAACAGTATATGAAATTTCTGCAGGAATGTTGTCTGAGACACCTGTAAGTCATTTCAGGATGACTGCTATGAAGAATGGGCCTCAATTTGGCATTGCTTTCAGTTTTTCCCCCCTCTTGTTCCCTGTTACAGTCTTGCTTTGAGATTTCTCTGAACAGATTAGCAGATGTCCTTAGAGGCATCTGGTGGTAAAAGCAAAATGTGGTGGCAGAATCCAGCACAGCAGAATTCTGTATATAAACTCCATATGATCAGCAGATTGTGGGCCAGCTCATGTTGGGGGTTTCTCCAAATCATCCCCTTTTGGCTTTCTCATCCCTCAGCTGGCAAAGTATGAGTTACAGGCTCACAGCTGGTGCTATGCTGCAATCCTTTCAGGTCCACTATAATTAAGAGCTATCTTTCTTTCAGAAGAAAGATTTTTTTCATTCCTCTGCTGCTTGGGAACTGATTGCTCCTGCTCTTGCTGCCTGCACGCAGCCACAGCTGGGGAAACTGGAGTTTTCATGTGGCACCCATTAGACTTCATATCACCGGGCATATGCAGCTCTTGCTTCTCTCTGGAGTCACTGATTCTCTCTCTTCTCTCTATGAAACGGTCTGGGACTCCTGGAGATGACCTGAAACTGCAACCCTGTGTTGTCACAACTGGAGAGGGCGTTAAGCGCTTGTAGCCCAGAACAAAGTTGAAATAGCAGTAATGAACATTAATATGGCTTGAAGAATTCAGTTGTTGGATGTTTTTATCTTGACTTGTATTTATATTAAATTTCAGTAGTTGTGTTTCAAGGTGGGTTTTTTTTATCTTTATTCTTAAAAGATCGGTTGTACAAAAATGCTGCATGGGGTGATTTTTACTGTTCTCCAACCAGTTTGTTAGAGCTAGAAAGTGACCCTCAATGGAAACTGAAGCTTGCCAGCTTAGTTCCCACTGACCTCCACATAAAAGTAACTTATATTCTTTAAAAGAGTTTGGGTTTAGTAATCTAGATGTCCAGATTTGCTGGAATAATACTTACATGTTGCTATAATTGGCTGTGGTTTGTTTTTTTTTAATGAGAATACAACAGTAGGTGCTAGCTAGGTTCTTAAATCCCACTTGCCCCTCAGACTTTGAGTACCTCCTGTCCACATTAGCTACATGGCCAGTGTCAGCCTCCTGCTCAGCTTCTCATCTTCTCACCAAGATGCATCTCTCAACCCTTTCATTAATGCAGGTGCACTGCTTGAAACATGGGTCATGTGCAAGAACTGCACTCTTCCTCTCCCTCTTAGGTCTGTGGTGGCCTATATATCTCCAGAGGAGCTTGTTCCCAGGCCGATACGGGCCACTCCTTCAGAAACATGGCTCACTTCACACGTGAGTTTTACATACTACAGAAAGTTCCACTTTGCCAAACGAACAAAATCGGAAACCATTTATCACTTAGTGCTTTGGACAGTCTTTCAACTGTACTTGGAGATACCACAGTGAAATAATGCCACTAGCTAAAAAGTTAGTGTTGATAGTAATCCAGTATGAACCGGACTGTGAGCAGTAATGGAAATGAAGTCGTGGAATGCTGAACCAAATAGTTTCCTGGCCCTTAAAAGTTGGACATTAAACAGGTGCAGCAATGACAGAACCTCTATGAGGATTCCATGGGTACACCAGCTTTGTTCTTCTGTGTTATCTCAACTCTCAGCATTCATCTGTAGTAACTGCCAGACTCAAGGCTGGAGCATCACTGAGGTAGTGGGCAGTCCTCTTCTCCTGGCAGTCCCACCAAGACAGTAAAGAGTGGTAGCTGTCCCCGTGGACAATTCAGATGGGTTTTGACCACCAGAGACCTGCGGTGAGGCCGTGGAGACCAGGCCGGGGCGTGCATCGGAGGAGATGGGGGTCCAGCAGCAAAGCTGAGGCGCGGGACTCCCGCGGGCCGTGCTAACCGCCAGTTTGCTCCCCGAAATCGCCCGGCAAGATTTTTGCCTTGGAAAAAAAAAACAAAACAAAAAATGTGGCTTTTAAATGGTTCTGGGATGCGGGGGGCGCGCTGGAGCCCGGTGCGTGTCCCGGGGACCGGCGGCCCCTCCCGGCCCGGGCTCGGAGGCGCGCGCTGGTCCCGGGCCGCGCTGCCGCCGTCCGTTCCTGGTCGGCGGGCGCCACCTGGCGGCGCGGGGCGGCGCCGGTGCCATCCCCGGCAGGTGACGGTGTCCTTGGGCCGCGGGCGAGGAAAGAGCCCGGTGCTGAGCGGAGCGGGGGTGGCGGGGCAGCAGAGCCGTGCGCGCTCCCGCGGGTCCCCCCGAGGCGCGGGACCGTCCGGTTGTTACCGACTGAACTGAGACGCAGTCGGGGACGAGCATCTTTGCGCTTCAGTTGCGCTACACGCGATTCCAGAGCGCGATAGTGGGGCTGCCGAGATCAGAAATGTCGCGTCTTGCGGAAGGGAACAGCCCCGCGACAGCAGCTTTGTCACGACTGTCGCTATCGCAGGCAAGAACGGGCGCGACCTGCTCTTTATTGTAGGTGAGCACTGTGTAGATGCCTTAGGAACTGGTTTGAGAGTTAGGGCTGTGAGAAAATTGGCTTTGTTCTTTCATCTGTGAGCAACCTTGAACTTCAGGTGGCTGTAAGTAAAAATTGCTGTAGCTGTAAATAAAAGTCACAGAAGTCTTGCTCCCAGCAGCTTCAGAAGAGCTATGTCCTGCTGGTCCACTCTGGGGGTAATTGAACCACATGCTCTTCCCAATTGCTGTTAAGAATCCCATTGCATCTGAGAAAACCTTCAAGGAAGGGACTCATTTTGGAAGAAAGACTTCTCTTTAAAGAATGGCTGAGAGTGAAACATCTGTACAAGTCTCTACAAAGACATCAAAATTCAAGAAGTGTCATAAAGAAGCAGTGAATGTGCAAAAGGTGATCTTCCCTGCATCCCCAGCAGCAATGCTCCGGAAATCCTTCCTTTGTAAGCAGTAACGAGCCAAAGCGGAGGGCTGGCAAATCAAAGCTGAATTGTGTAGGGGCATCTAGATACAAAAAAAAACTAACAGAAATCTCCAGTCAAATTGAGAAATCAGAGCAATGCCCTTAATTCTGTCAACACCAACACGGTGAAAACTGAAGGGACAAGGCTGCCATTTCCAATTGACCATTGCCATGGAAACAGCATCCCAATGTCAACAGTTGGTGGAGCAGGATGTAGAAAGCAGGGCGGGCTTTCCTTCCATCAGCAGGGCAGTAGGACAAAGGACAGTCACACTGTGGTCAGCGCTTGTAGGATTTTTAAAGCATTTTGTGTCGGTCAGGACTCTGACGCAAGGGCTTGCAGCGCACCATCTGAGATACATCAAGAGGGAGAAGGAAACAGAAACCTGACCTTGATTATTCCAAATATTCTGTCTGTCCAGCTTACCTGTTTCATGTGGGAGATACTGTTTTTACTCAAAAAGACATCCAAAACAAAGACAGCAAAAAACCTGTCAAAAGGGGGCAAAAAAGCAGCATGTAGGGTATAGGGAATGTCTTCATTATGTAGTATACGTATACAAGTGAACTGTGCTATACATATGGGGTGCAGAAGAGCAAGAGCTTTGGGGTAGAAATAGAAAGTGTAAAATGAGAAAGAGGAACATCTGAAAGCATTCAGAAAGAATGAAATTATCAGATTTAAATGTGGGAAGGTATTTTAGTGGCAAATTCTGTTGAGGGTGGAAGAAACCAAAAGAAGGGAACTTGTCAGGGTTTTAGCCACTGATGGTGTTTCATCTAGAGTGAAGGTGAGACTGCAAGGCAAGCTTGAGGTGACAAGACTGGAGGACTGCAAACCTGGTAATTGTGGAGGACTGAGTATCACCAACAGCAGCAGAAGGCAGAAATAGACAGGACATGTAAGAAACATGGACAAATCATATTATTCTGTGTGTGAGTTTCCTTTGGCTTCTGATCTGCCTTTTTGCTGGTAACCTAGATCATTTTTCAGTCCTTTACTCATGATGGTAAAGTCCTGACAGCACTAATGAACAGGGAGCTGCTGGGCCATTATCAGAAGGTCATTTTTATTGTCTTTTCTTCAAAAGGGAAGACAATAAAGGTGTGAGACCATTCTCACAGAAAGAGTTTGGAGACATTTTAGCTCCAGACAGCATTAGCACTGTCAGTTGTGGATTTTCCTCCTGCCTCACTTCTCTTCAAGCACACAGTGAAATACCAGTAATTCTCCCCATTCTCGTCACCGCTGCCTCAATGCTACAGGCGCTATGCAGAGGGTGCGTGGCAAGGAATATGTTACTGCTGTAATGCAGCAGCTTTTAAACCCTTTAGTGGTATCACTGGAAAGTGTTGAAGCAGTTCACAGCTTTCATTATAAATTATAAGGAAATGCAGGAGGAGTCTGAACAGCAGTTCAGATTAAAATACTTCCCAGAATTTGTGTTAGGTTTTTTTTCCTTTTTTTTTTTTTGCCTGTGTGTTCGTACATTATGACTATATTTAATCAAATGTAGTTCTACAGTGGCTTTACTTTTTGAACCACTAAGAACAGGAAGTGTGTGTGTGCTTTTTATTAACCTTCCCTTCATAATGCACTTTCTTCCCTATAGAAATGTCCTTTCCTGCTGATTCATTATGTGTCAGAAAGCCAAGCGTGACATGTTAAAAGCCATCTTGATAGTATTTGGTATTCAGTACTAACAACTCACCAGCTCACAGGAGTTTTTCCTTCAAAGGGGGAGAGAGAATATCTGCACATTGAATATGCCAAGATAGTGGATAATTTGCATTAAGCATCCTTTTTTTTTTTTTTTTTTTTTTTTCCCTTTCTTTATTTTCTTTTTTTTTTCAATCTGTCACCCTTCACTGGCTTTTTATTTTGTAACCTTCATAACATACAGGGAGTATAAGAACTAAAAAATTTGCACCGCATGGGCAGAAGCTGGAGCCAGAGCTCTTCAGGATTAGTTGGAGAAAGCCGGAGAAGGACCTTTCCTAAGCAGCAATAGAACCATGATGGGACTTTGTTATCCTGGAAGGACCCGAAAATAATAGGCATAGCACTAAAAGTATCTAGCTATAAAGCTGCCCATTATTTCTTAGCTTACAGCTCACAGCTTGATTCAGACTTGAGAACCATCATCACGAATACACAAGCCATGAGATGTGATACACTTACCAGACTGGCCCCCTGTAACACACTGCTCATCACAGGTTTTAGCAGCAGTAGGAAGCAAACACTGAAATACTGCTGTAAAAGAGGGTTTCTGATCCTAGCAGCACGTAAGTGAGCTCACTTCCTTAACAAAGCATTTCTGAAGGAACCGGAAGTAATTTAATGCAAAGTTTCTCAGTAATAATTACAGTTCAGTAACTTTATATAGTGTAGCTGAAAGTATTCCAAATACATTGCTGCATTTTAATCACACTGTCAGTGTATTTTTTTCAAAACTGCTATTGGAACATCACTTATGAGGCATAGCATCACATGTGACAGAATGATGTATCTAGAATAATAAAATGAATGTGGATAGAGGTATTGAAGCGGTAAGCGTATATAAACTTAAACTTAGACATAATAGCAGATAGTCTTAAGAGGAAATTCAAAATTGTGAACGTACTAGAAAGTGAAATCTATTGGGTACAATAACAATAAATGTGATCGTCAAGCAAGTATAGCGGGACTCATTACTAAACTAACTGCAGCACTTTAAATAGTGATATGAGGAAGAATTCTTGTAAACCTTATTTACAGTATTTCTGCAAGTTATCCAGCCTGGCCAATAAAAATCTGAATTCTGTAATATAAAACTAGAACAAGGTGATATTCGTTTAGGCAAAATAACATCAGTGGGTGATGAGGCACCACAGCAACAGGTGACAAAAAAAAAAAAAGCAATAAAACTGCTTCACGGAACAGATCCAGGAACTCTGTTCCACTGGCTGCTTATGACATACTAAATAAGCAGCATCAAAGAGGAGAGCGGGAGATTCACGTGATATCCTGCCTCTTTGACAACATTCATTAGCTGCCATAAGCGTGCCTTCGTTCGCTTCTGATCTTGCATGAAGCAGCTCACAGCTTGTTGCTCCAAAGTCTGCAGATAATTCTGATATTCTGCTAAGTTGTTTTTCCTCTGTATGTACCTAACCCAGGAACGGCGTTTGGAAGTCTGCTGATGTCAGAGAGCAGGGCATAGTAAAACAATAGCCATTACTGTTGCTTTCTATAAGTTGTCTTAATTTCTGACAAAAAGCAGCAGGAATGGGTTTCTGCTGTTCTTTTTCAGTAGCTTTTGATTATTTCTGGCATGTTTCTGATGGGAACTTCTATTGTTCTCTTCACAGTTCATGGCATTAAGTGGACATGCAGCAATGGAAACAGCAGTTCAGGGTTCTCAGTGGAACAGCTTGTACAGCAGATCCTTGATAGTCACCAGACCAAACCACAGCCTCGAACACACAACTGTCTCTGCACTGGTACCTTGGGTAAGTACCTTGGGAGGGCACAAAACCCACTGCAGCTTAATCCAGACTTGCAGTAGGGTGTGTAGTACTGAAACTCTAAAAACACTGTATCATGAAACATTGAGACACAGTGAATTCAGAATTGACAGCAGAAGTCTTTGAGTGTAAAAAGGTGAAGCTGGAACTTTTGGAAAAAATGTCAATGCTTTTTAATGTGCAAGTTCTACTAAATACTCTCCACATGTGACCTGCTCCAAAAAGACATGTTCTTTTCTACATGCTCAAATTTTGTTACTGAAGCCTCAAAATTTAATGTTTTTCAAACTCCTTCCTTTGAACTCCTTGCCCTGCAGCCCACTTTGCCAAAGAAAATGGACTCAGGTGGTTAATTACAGGGTATCACTGGGATAAGACATCTTTTGTTTAGTTATTATGAAAATACAGATGTCTTTCCTGTTAAAGAAGGTGGCTTTGTTTTGAGTGGGACTACAACAGCAAGAAACAGCATCCTTTAGTATTAGCATATTACATAGAGAGTGGAAAGCAAAGTGATTCACTTTTGCAACTCATCTGCTTTATAGCCAACTGTTTCTAGTACTTTGGTCAAGTGAAATATATGACACGTTAATTAGTCTTTAGCAAAATTTATAAGGGAAAGCTGTCAGTGCTTCAAAGGGTTTATGGGGGTTTTTTCTTATTTTTTGGGGCAGTTGCATTATACAATCAAGACTTAAGTAAGAATGATGACCTCTGAAATACCTGAGTTTGGATTAAAATTCAACCCTTAAGGCTCAGCATTTGATCCAGGCTTGCAGATCTGAACATGAATCCTTTTATTCTTCCCTTTGATGTTTTGTCTTGTGCTAAGTCTGCCGAATGCTTTTTAACATAACACTATTGCTTTGTTTTGTAACGGCTTGCACATTGACACACACATTCCCAATTCCTTGCTGCCATCTACAAATGCGTCGGCGTGAAAGTCTCTCCCTTGTTCCTGTTCATCTCTATACCTAGGAGAATAGAGAGATTTAATATTGCATTTGGTCTCAAAAGCACTGTCCTGAACTACTTTAAGTGACCTGATTCAAATCTTGAGCACATAATAGAGAAGTTCCCTTTCAAGGGCAAGGAACAAAAGATTTAGCGAACTGCAACAGCTACACAGATGCTTTATGTTACCCAGAAGATGGCATTTATAATTGTAGCCATTAGCTATAAGGAGGAGGTTTCTTTCCCCCTTTAGTCATTATACAGTCCCATAATTAATGTTCTTACCTCATTCTAGGGAAACTGAATCAATTAAGGAAATTAACATCCAAAATTCATGGGCTGTTCTTTTTTAAACAACAAAAGCAGTCCCTGCTCCGGAGTTTGTGGCTAAAATACCTTTGCAGACAGAATTGTTCAACTTCATCCTACCTGATTGCCAGGTTCCCAGAAACTCTGGTGATACTCATCTTCTGTTGGGCTAGTAAAGGTGTTAGCTGGCTGAGCTCCATGGAGAGTTGTCTTGGGGTGACCTTTTCTTGAATGTTCTTCAGCTGCACCAATACTAACCGTGCGCTCTGCGCATGGGCTCTCCAAGTACAAAGTATTAATCTGTTGTCATATGAACATCTTAGAAGAAGAGAAACGCATCACTATCCTTATGGGAGGGAAAGCTTTCTTTGTGATGGCTAATGTACTACTTTAATAATTTGATTGGCAGCTGTAATAGACACAATGATGATATGAAGATAAGGGTTGCAGTCGAGGTGTCAGGGTGATACCAGGGACTGGGGCATGATACGGCATCTGCCACCTCCAGATTACCAGTCAGCATCTGAGCCATGGGAGTGATTGTGAAACCACCCAATATCAGCGAGGGTGGAGAGCTGAGCATCTGTGTCACAGGAGGCTGAGGTCTTCATGGTGCAGGTGAACCAGGACTTGTGAGGCAGAGTTCTGCCACAGCTGACAGCAGCAGCCCTCGCTTTGCAGACTTTGCACCGAGATCAGGCACATTTAAATCGCACCAAAACCTGTCGCAGATACTGATTTCTCTCCTCCTAACATGTTGTCTGGTGGGGCAGGGAGGAAGGGGGTAGGTGCTACATGGGGTCAGGGGAAGGGTGCCCAGGCTTTGTTTTGAAGTTGCTGTTATTGCACACAATGGATCTGTGCATTAGACAGAATTGGAGCTGTAAGTCTGGCACTTCCAAGAAATTAATTTTATTTCCAAGGTGTCTCTTACTCTTGTATGTGTGCTCGCTCTCTCACATGCATGAGAGTGTAATCACAGCTCTCCTTTGCTACAGCCATAAGATACAAGACTAACATTGTCTTGATTTTGTATTTGCTGAATGTCAAATCTTGTCATTTCTGGCACAGGGGCAGGAAGCAGTGTGCATCACAAGTGTAACAGTGCCAAACATCGCATCATATCACCAAAGGTTGAACCAAGGACAGGTGGGTACAGTGCTCATTCAGAGGTACAAAATAATGATGTCTCTGAAGGCAAGAACGAGCACAGTCACGGCAAGGCCTCCAGCCGAGAGAAGAGGAATGGCAAAGTGGCGAAACCAGTGTTGCTCCATCAAAACAGCACTGAGGTTTCTTCCACCAACCAGGTGGAGGTCCCTGACACGACCCAAAATTCTCCTGTGTCCATCAGCAGTGGATTAAATAGTGACCCGGATATGGCAGATAGCCCAGCTGTCACTGGTGTGTCCAGTATGGCTGTAGCATCAGTTATGGGAAGTTTGTCACAAAGTGCCACCGTATTTATGTCAGAAGTCACAAGTGAAGCTGTGTATACCATGTCACCCACCTCCGGTCCAAATCAACACCTTCTGTCCTCAGATGCAGCTGCACAAGGACTGGTACTTGCTGTGAGTTCAGATGGACACAAATTCGCTTTTCCAACAACTGGCAGTTCAGAGAGCTTGTCAATGCTACCCAGCACTGTCTCTGAGGAACTTGTGCTCTCCACAACTTTAGATGGAAATAGAAAAATTCCAGAAACCACCATGAATTTTGACCCAGACTGTTTTCTTAACAATCCCAAGCAAGGGCAGACTTATGGTGGAGGAGGTATGAAAAGTGACAGCATCAGTACCAACATAAGGCAGTCACCCACAACAGAACGTAGCTTCAACTTCAATACAACCCTCACAAAAGAAATTAAAACCGAGGACACGTCTTTTGAACAACAGATGTCCAAAGAAGCATTTTCCTCCAGTTCTGCATCTAACACGCTCACCCTCACCACTGGTTCAGGTTTGCTTCCATCTGGAGGAGGTCTGAGCCCAAGTACCACCCTGGAGCAGATGGACTTCAGTGCCATTGACTCCAACAAGGACTATTCTTCCAGCTTCAATCAGACCGTCCAGAGCCCTCACGTTCATCAGACCCCTTCCCCTAGCTTCTTCCTGCAGGATGCCAGCAAACCTCTTCCCCTTGAGCAAAACACTCACAACAATTTGAATGACACGAGTGGCTCATTTGTGAACACATTAGGAATCCCCAGTGTGAAAACAGAGTCCTCGTCACAAACTACTTCCAACTGTAACGGCACAGTGGAAACAAGAATAGAGTCCACCTCTTCTCTCCAGCTCATGCAGTTCCAAGCAAACTTCCAGGCTATGACTGCAGAAGCTGAAGTTCCCATGGAGACCTCTCAGCAGGCAGAAGGGAATGAAAATCTACTTAAATCAGGGGATCTCCAGGCCTGCAGCACTGAACACTACTTGCAGCCAGAGGCCAACGGGAGCATCAGGAATGGGAACAATCTCCCTATTCTCCAAGGAAACATGGTACAAGGACTCTATCCCGTGGCCCATCCCAGTTTAAATAACTCCTCTAACATGGAGCTTAACTTGGACCACTTTGACATCTCCTTCAGCAACCAGTTTTCTGATTTAATTAATGATTTCATATCAGTAGAAGGTGGGAGCAATGCTCTCTATGGGCACCAGCTGGTGTCAGGTGACAGTGCTGGACTGTCTCAGCCTGAAGACAGTAACAGAGCCACCTACAACCAGACTGAAATGTGCATTCCTTGCTGCAGTCCTCAGCAAGCCAACATGCAGCTCAGCAGCACAGAGAACGGAGCCAGCACAATGGCGTACATGCATGTGGCTGAGGTGGTTTCAGCAGCTGCAGCACAAGGCACTTTGGGGTTGCTACAGCAGAGTGGGCGCTTGTTCATGGTGACAGATTATTCACCAGAATGGTCTTACCCTGAGGTAAGTCTAGGGTTTTTACTCATTAACTTTTACTGCCTTATCTCTCGTTGCTGTGTTAATAAGGGCTCCCAAGGACTGTTTTGTTAAAGCCTTGACAAGGCTTTTAAAATATTTCTCTTAGAAGTCAGAACATCCAAGGCCATTTGCATGTCTGAGTGTACTTTTAATTAAGCACTTCATTACTCTGACAGGGCCCTTTTCTTCACTTAGGAAGCATCCAAACAGAAATGTTTTGTTTCACTGAAAAGCAAAGTATTTCCCACATGGTGCTAGCAAGCCATGTTAGAGCAATAGAGTTTGCAAACTGGAGCTGATCCTCAAATCTGTCTCTGATGTTCTTAGTAGAATAATTCCTGACCTGCATTGCCTTAATGCATTTAGCATTTGCCTCCATCTCACAGGCTATCCAAAATCAGTAGCACACACCACACATTAAAAATGTCAGCAGCACAGGCTTTTCTGACGTGAAGGAATGCTGGAAGAAATTGTCCTTTGTGTTTTTGTATGCCCAGCCATAAGGTAATGTGTTACCTTACTGAGGTATTTGCTCAGGATAATATATTTGCTCATAATATTTGCTCAGGAAATGATCTCTTCGTTCACATTGACTAGTGACATTATCAGTCCTGCAGTGCCACCCCCACTAAATGTACATCTGACACCCCTGGATGGCAAATTTGCTGGTGGGTGAGGCAGCAGAAATAGGCAGTAATAAGCAGATGAGGTGGCTTAACCTTCAGCTCAATGATCCTGTAACAGCTTCAGGACCATGTTGGTACAGGAGCAGGCAATGAGTTCGTATTCAGTGGCTCTGAAGGTTCACGTACTCTGCAATACAGCACTTGGTGTAATAGCATGCACGTTCACTCAGCAGATGGAAAGAAACAGAGGTTGCCAGCATGCAGGAATGGTCGATGAGCACTGATGAAAAGCCTCTGCCCTTCATTTAGTTGCTTTCTCCAGACAAATCCATCATGGCCAGCGAGGTGATGGTGCAGGCTTAGGCGCAGTAGGCAGCTAAAGTCATCCTGCTGCCTGTTGCAGCCTCACTCACCACTCACACAGCCTACAGCTGACAGGGAAATCTGGGACTGTCTGATGCAGGAGATACCCAGAGGCCTCACCTCTGACAGCTGCCAAATCCAGAGTCCTTACTGAGGCAAAAGGTCTCTGGTCATCTACCACTCACCATCAGCTGCAGTTTACCTTCTCTTGGTCTTGGTGGAAAACTGTGAGTGTGCAGTCCTGCTTCTCTGGACTATACAAGCTGAGGTATCAGCACTGTGATGGTTAGTAGTGTTATCTAACTGGCTGGTTAACCTTTTAGAACTGAACCCAGTTAGGCTTTGTTTGCAAGAAGCACGGTATTTCAGGGGCATTTGGCTATGTTGGGCTACAGACATTCTGTTGTACCTGTTTTCCATACAGACACTCCTGACTCTTGCTTGTATAGAAGGTCCCAAAAATCAACAGAAAGAGGAAAAAAAAAAAAAAAAAAAAAAAAGCCCTCTAACAGCAAGCCTTCAGCCTTTCCGGTGCAAATCTTTCTTTCTTGCTGCTACCATGGAAACCTTTTTTCTTTTTTTTTTTTTAATCAATCGCTACACTGCTGGTAGAACTTGTTTTATTTCTGTTTTATACAGACCGTATCTGCATAAGCTCACCAGAATGTTCTTCAAAATCACCACAGGTCCAGAATTGCTTTCTGTTTGCGTGGATTCGTACCCGGAGCTTCAGGTTTTGATTTACAAGCAGCTCGGAGCAACACCCTAGTTATTTCCTTTGTTTGCTAAGCAGCATCGTCTGCTCGGGTTGTGAACTCGGAAAGGATAAGACAAGCCTTCGGGGGAGCTCTCTCCTCTGCAGACGGATTCTGTCGCAGATGGCCGGGTTCTTGGGACCCAGCGCTGCTGGCCTGGCACTGGGGTGACTTTGGCTTTCCGGGGCGTCACCGCTGCCACCCGCCGCACGTGTCTGAGCGTCCCCCGGCTCTGCTGGGGGCGAGGCCGAGGTGGATCCACCTCCCGAGGCCGCGCTCCCGACGGCGGCCGCCCGAGGGCAGCATGGCCGCGGGGAAGGGAAGGGGAGGGACCGGGACGAGGTCCGCGCCGCTACCAACCGCTCCCGGCCCCGGCTGCCCCTCTCCCAGCCGAGCCTTTGCTGTCCCGGGGAAGGCGCGGGGCCCCGGTGCGGCTCCTGCAGGTCTGAGCAGGGCCGTAGCGAGGGCGTTTCCACGCCTCTGGAGAGGCGAACGCGGAAGATTCCTGGGTCATTCTCATCTCCGGCACAGGAGCCTGACACAGCCTTGGCCTGGGACGGGCGAGGCCCGAGATCTGTGGTCGAAGGACCTCTCTGCAAACTCAGCCCCGTTCCGGGTCACCCTGCTGACATCCCGCTTCCTTCTTTAACCAAGTTCCAAGTACCCAGAAAAGCACGAGTTGTGTGGTTGCTGGTTTTAGCTGAGGTCTTCCAACATCACGATCTGTTGGATTTGTGGACCAGCTCCTGTTCCAGCTGTGACTTGGGCAGTGATTTGTCGCCTTTTGTGTCCTACACATAGTCTTCCATCCATATCAGTAGGGTCAGGGCAGTGATGGCAGACGTGCCACACACTTGCTGCAGTTAACCTTTGGCACTTCTCAATAACAAGGAGGTAAGCCCAGAGCCTGAGGAGGTGATGGTGGGGATGAAGTGAGGATAGAGCACCCACAAGTTACTGGGAGCTGACTGGTGGGAGGGATTTTCTGACTTGCAACATTGATAAGGCTTGCCATTACGGGTCTCAGAGCTGGTAAGTGACCAGAAGCAAGGCAGGTGGTCTGCAGCAAGGGTCACAGTGGCAAAGCATGGGACTTGAGTGTACGGGCAGGAGTGGGAAACAAAGATTCTCTACTATGGAATACTCTTTGCTTTTCTTCCACGGTGGTGGAAGACTGAGGCATCAGTGTTGACCGGTGACAAGGATCTGTGTTAGTTTGGCACCTCTGTTTGTCTTCATGATGCTGTTTGCCATTCAGCCATTTCAGTGCATGGTCCTTTCTGGATATGGCTTCTTCTGTAATGCTTTTTTTTTTGTTTTCTTTACCTTGCTTTTCCTCACAGGGAGGAGTAAAAGTCCTAATTACTGGTCCATGGCAGGAAGCCAGCAATAATTACAGCTGTCTGTTTGATCAGATCTCAGTGCCTGCATCTTTAATTCAGCCAGGGGTACTGCGCTGCTACTGCCCAGGTAAGGAACACCTCTCTCCTAGAGCTGTGGTTTCAGAGCAAGTTCTTAGCCTAATATTGTGTCGTGTATATGTCTCGACTAAACTCTTGAACTCATTGTGAAAGGTAATGCATAAACATCAAGAAGCTTTTCCTTTTTCTTTGACCTGTTTAGACTGAAAACAGTGATTTAGGTCTTGGTACATCACAACAGATCACAACAAATATTATTTAGAAGTTCTGAATTAGCTTTAAAATAATTATTTGAAATAAAATAATTCTAAGCATTTCTTTAGTTCTGAAATAGCAGATTAAAGAGCAACTGTTACTCAGTGGTGCACTGGCTGCTCTGCTGACTCTTAGTTTGCCTATATTCTGCACTTTGTCCTTGGTACTTACAGGGTGACGACACCTCCAACCTCCCTGCAGAGATATTCCAGTAGTACTGGCCCTCAGTATGTAACTAAGTGTACACGGAATAATTTAGCTTTATTGTTAGGCCCCAGCTTCCCACTGGAAATGTGGGGAGGCTGGCTACTCTTTAGGAACATGTGGTTCTGCCCCCTGACAAAACAACCTATTGGATGACTCTTTAAGTTTATAACCTTCATGTTTGAAAATACAGATTGGCATTTTGGACTCTTCAGTTCTCTAGTCACAAAAATATTGTCAAACGCCCCCTCTCCTCTCGCTGCATCTGCTCTCAGCCTGCCACTTAGCATATGGGGAGATGAATAGGATAATACCTAGCCATGCATTTCTGTGGGGAGGTCACTTATCTTACCCCATGCACTTTCTTTTTAGCTCATGACACTGGGCTCGTGACTTTGCAAGTTGCCTTCAACAATCAGATCATCTCCAATTCTGTGGTGTTTGAATATAAAGCCAGAGCTCTGCCAACCCTGCCTTCCTCCCAGCATGACTGGCTGTCCTTGGATGGTAAGAAGCATGTGATATTCTTTAACAAAGCTCACCTCATTCACAGTAGGAGCAGTTCTTGGCATCACGAAGGAATGTAAAGGGGCAAATTTGTGCTGTCGAGAAGGTCTTTTGCACAATTAATCAACAACATCTTGCTGAAATCTGTTAGTTCTTCTGATGTGAACAAAATGTGACTGCGTTTGATGCAAAGGAGACAAGACTTTCTTCTTCTGAATAGAAGGCTGATTGTTTCCCTAAAACAGGGACTCCCTAGTCCCTAGCAGGAGAGGAGCATCTACCCTGCAGCTGTCTTACCTGAGAAGTCTAAAACTTGAGCTTGTCTAGAAAAATGTGTATTTACCTAAGCAGAAACTGGGAAGATGTTGAGACAATTCAAGGAATGAAGAGACTTTAGTCAGCCACTGCTGTCCACATACCACCTTATTACCTAGGAGTGACCAAATGGAATAGATGCAGATTCTGTCAAACCCTTGAGAGTCTTGGTGCCAGAGCAGTCTGTGTTAATGGCAAGCCAGGCATGCTCTGGCACATAACAGCCACAGTCAACCTTTTTAGACTCATGAGAGCATCCCTGGTGCCTTGCAGGAATGAGATGGACAACCTAATAGCATTAGCCCTTAGGCAGTTGGCAGAAGAACCCATGGTTGATCAGAACAGATCTCTGGTACCTAATTGTCACACTGAGGGATGGGAACACAAGCTCTGAATTTGTATGGCAGCTCTGTGCATGCGGGTTTTTAGGTTCAGCTTTACATGGTAATCTTAAGCCCCCAAAATGCATTTTATAAAGGAGCAAGATGAGAAGGATATCAGGGGAACTTAGGAGTCTAAAACGTTCATTTCCCCTCCTGAGTGCAATTGCTAGAGAGATACAGCTTCCGAGACAAAAGAGTTGCAGGGAAAGAGCTGCTTTGTATGACAGTCTGGGAAAGGACCAGTAATAGTAATACTGCTTTCATCTTTCTTCATCAGAGGGTGTCAGCTGCTGGGGCACTGCATTTTGTGCAATCTTAGCAAAGTCTCAACACTCCTGTTTGGTGACCCATTTACTAAGTGTCTGTTTTCCCTGCTAAATACAGGAGACAAATATGGTAAGGTCATTCCGAGATTTCATAGCTAATAAACTAATATTAATGTTATAAAGCATTAGACAAAAGAAGTCACAAGAGTTGATTTTTGCACAGGGCCATACTGAAGGCAAGAGAAATAATGAGCTAATACACTGATGCAGCTTATTCCTCAGTCAATTAACCTCATCCTGCCTTGTCTGTCAGCTGCAAACATGGTACTGTAATACATGGTTTGGGAAATCTACTGTGGATATTCCCTTTAGTACCAGTTTAATGGCTTTACAATACCGCTATTATTATGAAGATTTGAAGCATATGTTACTGTGTTTATTATTATTTTATATCTTTGATGGACATGGCAAATACTTAGAACTGTTTAACTGGAGAAGTACTGAACAGTTCTGAGATTAATTCAGGCCAGATACGTGTGAGCATAGGCAGGTTGTGTTTGCAAGATTTTTTGTGAGCTCCCTTGTTCTGTCTGGGAAGCCTTGACAGAAAAAGCTTTCTTCATTAAAGCACTCATGAGAAGCTTTCTCCATACTACTAGTGGCTGTGAGCCTAGGGACTAGCCACATGAGTCTAATCTGAGCACCCCGACGCTGCCGATTAGCATATCCATAGTTCATCTGTGAGCAGCAGGGGCAGGTGAGAAAGAGACATTTCTAGCTGGATTCTGTCTGAGTGGTGTGTGTACATGTTCAGAGACAACTAGGGGAAATAATAAGAAAATAGAACTAACTTCAAAGTGGCATCAGGCATGATTTCAGTGTCATGGTACCTGTATCTTCCGCTGTTCAAGGTTATCCATTAATATTAGCAGCGGACTGATGCATCCTTCCCTGGCTCTCCCCCTCCCTGTAACATCACAGAAAACAAACACTTATTTTGTCTCCCCTTTCTGGCCTGTATCTACTGTGTACTACTGTATCTACTACATGCCACATGTCCCAAAGAGGGACATTTCAAGGAAGTCAGAGTGGCACTGCTTCTAACGTTTGTAGACTTGAGCAGAAGAGAGACAGATCACTGTGGCCATTGCAGGAGTAAAGAGACGTTTGTGTCTTGGCTGCAGATTCATACCTGCCAACAGTAAAGGAAATAGGTCGTAAAGAGGAAGTGCACATAGTCTTATGTTCAGCATCAAAATTGAGCTTGCTTGACTTGAAGTATTGGAAGAGTCTGCAGGTGCTTTTCATCTGCCATGGAGGCTGCACCTTGCTTGTTAAGTGCAGCCCATACCGATGTGATGGAGATTGATACTCAGCTGTGGCAATCTCTCCAGTGTGACCTGCAAAGTGGATAGGTTTTAAAACCCTTGCTGAACCATTCCCTGTGTGCTGGTGAATTTGGAGGAGCTGTGAGTACTGTCTCTAGTGTTCCTGCAGTTTGTCTGGGAGCTTCTGGTTAGCAGGCAAGCTCTCAATTAGAGATTGTTATGATGTGGTGATGGTGGAAGGGAGGGGGACTGCAGCAGTGAACAAACTAGGGCATTGCTAACAGGAAGGGAGAAAAAAAAAAAAAAAAGTAAAAGGACCGCTGCATTGCAGAGGCCCTTGAGGGAAAAAGACTGAATAATTATACTAACCATGGCTTATCAGAAGCCTCTGCCTTGATGCACAGTGCTCCAAAGAGAGGAAATTACACTTATTTAAAGGACCAGAAACATCTTTCCATTTATTCTTCAAGAACAAATGTTAGCTTAGCTAGCTATGGTATAGGCTAATGTGAGTTGATTCTATCAATAGTATAAATACACAACAAATCCCTGTCTTCTCTGTTTAGTTTAATTGCCCTCCTTCAAATCCTTGCCCTACTGCCTATTATGTAGCCCTCAGGAAAGGTTTTCAAGGAATATTTGTCCTAAAATATTGACTAGAATTTTAAAATTCTTTTCCCAGAATTTCCTACGTTGGGAAAGACCTTTAAGAACATCTAGTCCAGTCATTAACCTAACACTGACAAGATCTCAACTAAACCATATCCATAAGCATTACATCTACATGACTCTTAAATACCTCTTTTTTAATTAACTCAGTGGAGCACTTTGAGTTCCTTTGCACTGTGCTGTTAAAACACAGTTAGTGATTCCAGCTTGTGTGATCACTGCAACAGAGACAGAGTTAAGTCAGCCATATGCCAGGAAGAGTGTAGTAAAGGGATAAACAATTTACATCCTACCTAAGCATAGATAAACAGCTGTCTTCTACTAATCTCTTTTAAAGAAAGACAAAGGCATCTTATACGTGAACTATGTATTTTCAGTTAAGACAAAAATTAATCTGCCGCCTTTGTTCAGTTCTCCAGATACCTGAAAACCTTTAACCTCTGTTCCTTTCATAAGGAGCAACTCTCCAACTGCCTGACCATGCCCAGCTCCCAGGGTTGTGTCTTCAGTTTCTCTGCAAGCTCTCCTAGAGAATTTACTGCCCATTTAGAGGACTTCTGTAGTAGCTATATGCTATGCAGTAATAGTCTGTGCTACACAGGCTGTAGCATAGTCCAAGACCTAAAAGGGCAGACAGTAGTAGCTCAATCAAAAAAGGATATGGTGTAAACAAAGTTAAATAAAATAGATATATCCATAAAATCACCACTCTCGGGTATAGATAGCTTCAGGTTATTGCTAAGATAGTACCTCTGTATAAGTTTCCAGATTTTGACAAAGATGGGTTAGCAAAGAAGCATCTGAAACCAGGCATGCACAACTAGAGTTCCAGGGTGACCACCAGGAAAATGTGAGCACAGAGTTTTTTTGCATGCCAACCAGTTCTTGCTGCAGGCTCAGAGCAGAGACACTGCTCACTGGGGGACATGACTGTACCTTCTTTCACAGCCATGAGACCCACGTGTGTGCCTGTGCGGCATCACAGTGGGATCTGCTTCCACCTGTCTATTGCACTATCAGAGAGCAGCAGTGGTATGTCACACTTTGTCCCTACAAACACTTAGAGCAACTTTTGGCTTACATGTTTTTTTAAAGGTGGGTAATTGTTAAGATTATTCAGGGAACATTAAACGGGCACAGCATCTGGGAGAGATGTGATGAATGGGAGAGCATTTTGAATGAAACAATGGGGATTGTATTTCCCAGAGAAAAATATTTCATTAAATAATTTCCCAGTTTATAGAAATTGCTACTCTTGGAAGTAGTGAGCTTAGGGCAAGGATAAAATCCCATCTTTCTTAGCACAGAGCATTAGCCCTTGGGATCAGGAAGTGGTACTGCAAATGACTGGGAAGTGTGAGACCATATCCCTCCATGACTCCTGTTTCTAGCACTGTATCAAGCCAAGTGAAGAAACGTGCAAAGAAGGAGTTTTAAGGGATAGCACATTGGGTGGCCAACCTCTGAAGGGCTTCTTCCTTTTTCAGTGTCTATGCTGACGTGTAAAGGGTAGCGCACCCTTCTTTGAACTGTACACAGCCCCACTTGTTTTATTCTGAGTTTTCCTTCTTTTACCCCATGGATGAGTCAGAGCCTTTACAAATAGACAGTGGACACCAGCCACTGATGTTTTTTGACATTTTTTTCTAGTTAATTACAATAGTTACATTCTTTCTTTAAAAAGATAGACATTCTTCTCATAAAGGAAGCACTCCCATGTCATACTGATCTCCTCTGATAAACTTGTCAGCCTCTTCTTTTTTCTTTATAAAACTGACAGTTTTCAGAAGCCATCATGTGTTTCTATAGCCACTTGACCTTGCTTTTTTATTCGCTGTCTGTAGAGAGGTTCTGCTAAGGAAGAAAAGCAAAATGCAAATAAGACCCCTTCTGAAAAGGTGTCTTCCAGTGACAGATGCGTAACAAATTGGAAAGGCTTTTTAGTACAGATTTCCAATGGAAAGTGTGTATCTTTGCCCTGCACTAAAGCCTTTGCTGCTTTCAGAAAGTGTCTGTAGACCTGGCATTTCCTTGGCACGGGACGTGATCAGAAATTCCAGGGAGACTGGTATGAATGCTCCTTGGAATTATGCTTATGCATCTGCAGGAAAGAGGTTGGGGAGAAGTGCTGCCATAGGGAACCCAAACATAACTGCAAGATATGGGTAGGCAACATTTGAACTGATGAGTCAAGTGTGTACGGGATGGATGAGGGTGTGACTGGTACTGAATGTCAACGGCACTGATGCAAGAGAGCTTAACAGGCAGCATTTTCAGCTACTGTTGGATTCTCAGTTTAGTATTTGGCTGTCTTTTGCAGCTGGAAAACAAAAAAGGCTGGGGGGTTTGGTGGCTCACAAGTGTTAACTTGACATGGACATACCTGTGGCACCCGAACTCTCACTGTGGCATACAAGAGGTATGGGATTACATGCATTCATGCTATTTGTGACATTAGCATGTTAGTGCTACCTGTGGCATTTCAGTTTGACAGGTACGTGATGTCTGTGAGGTGGTAGTAAACATCAAGATGGTAAACGTACATCAACATCCGTGGAGGATGTCTGTTTACCATGACTGGGTGCCCTTTCTAGCATGCAGACAATCCCGATGACATGAGACAGTCTTGTAGGAGAGATGTGTTCAGTATCAGTAAGGTCCTTAGAAGTGTTGTTTCACAGCCATAAGAGGCTTTTGGTAGAGAAAAATCTGTGTCCATAAACAGTAGCACCGTTTATCACTCCTCTTTCCATCTGGGCAGACGTGACTGTTTACATCTTGGATTTTATCATAAAAGATGATATATTTGGGTCCTCTTCAGGAAGGGGGATGAATGTTTTGTACTGTGTTGTGGGGCTGTGGTGCAGCTCACAGGGACACGTGAGCCTTGGTACGGGACATGGGCACCTTGTTTCTTACTAGGAAACAGCACTGTGAACTTCAGCCTTTCCTACTCATCCTCGCCTTCTTTGCTGACTCCCAGTCAGTGTGGAGGCTTTGTCTGTTTTGTTTATATGCCTGTTGGGATTTGTTTGGTGGTTTATCTTCCTTTCGCTAAGTTACAGTTATTCAGGAAGCCTGTCTTCTATGGCTTTGATTGCGTTTCCCAGGCTATCCTTCTCTATTTTCGCTATAATGTGATTGAATTGAGGTGAGGTGTGTTTCATTTTTTGTTCTGCATGTTGCCTTTAGAGCCAGCCTGACTTCGTGGTGAGACATCCGATTCCTCTGGAAAGTCTGCATTTATTTTCATGCTGACAGAACATGTTCTGCTGCCCAGATGAGTCTGTGCTGGAGGCTACAGTTCCTTTTTCGACCGAGGAACTGCACAGGGGTTAGGATTTTATGTCGGGTTTTAACACTCTGCGAATTTGCCTTATTAGAGAAATTAGTAAAAGTATGATTATTTTGTGTGCAGCGGGATGAGAACCGCAGAGACTATCTTGGCTGCTTGAAGGTGATGCCGGTATTTCACGTCCCGGCCATGCTTCACTTTCGCTCACCGGAGCACGCCACGTCCATGCACGTTCCCGAGACGCTCGGCAGAGCCTGCAGGGGCCGTCCCGGCGCGAGCCGGGCGCGCACACGTTCTCTCGCTGCCAGGCTGCGGAGCGGGGTCAGCCGGCCGTCGCAGCCCGGGGCCGCTGCGTCCGGACCGGGGCCGCTGAGCGCGGCGCGCGCTGTAAACACGGCGACGGCCGCCAATGGGGGCCGGTGACGTCACCGCCCGGGGCGGGGCCCGGCGGCCGCCGGCAGCGGGGCGGCGGGGAGCGGAGCGGGGCAGGGCCGCCTGCCCGCCCGGCCGCGCCGACACAGACAATGGAAGGCGGCGGCCGCAGCCACCTCCCGCCGCCCGCGGCCGCGCCGGGCCGCCCCTGAGGCGCGGGGCGGGGAGGTCGTCGGACGGGGCTGGCATCCCGCTATGGCGGCGCCGCGGGGTCCCGGCGTGGGCTGAAGGCGGCGGCGGGACCCAGAGCCCCCGCTCCCTGCCGAGGCAACCTGAGCCGAAGCGCCTGGCGGCGAGGTCTCGGGGCTGCCGTCCCCCCTCCAGGCGCCCCGAGTCCGGCGAGGTGACTCTGTCCAGGCGTCCCGGGGCGGGTACCGGCGCCTCCGGTACCTGCGGGTGCGAGAGGTTGTGGGGCGCGGCCATGGGCCCGTGGGCGCGCCCGGGGTAACCGGGGCCACCGCCCCGCCGCTCCCAGCCCGTCGCCTGACCTGCCGCCCGAGCCACCGGTGCCTTTGTTGTCCGTCCGCCTGCGCGGTTTCTGTCGCGGGCTTGTCTACAGGCTACAGCAGACGGCGTGCTGCCAGCGGCGGGCAGGCGGAGCCGCCCGGGAGCTGTCCGGGGCTCAGGCGGTGCTCGCCCTAGTGTGGGCCAGGTACGGGCAGCCGTTCGCCCGTGGCGGGAGAGGTGTGGCCCGTCTCTGCCCATCTCCCCCATGCTGCACCGTGAGCGGCTCCGGAGCCAGGTGCTGAGCGGAGCCCCGCGGTCCTGCGGCGCAGCCCCTCGGCTCCAGCATTCTAGCGGTTGTGTGCCCGCCATGCCCCCGGCTGCTGAACGTTACTCGGCGTCGTCTTCTGCTGCGTACGGCTGGACTCTGCCGCTCCCAAAAGATGCTCGCGGCCACTAGCCCGCGCACCGTAGTCACAGAGGAGCGGAGAGGACACAGCTGAGTCCCACCAGCGCTGCGGTGAGACGGAGGAGCTCCAGCTGGCTGCGAGAATGCGAAAAACGACAGCCAGAACTGTGGGGGAGCCTGCTCTGTACACCCCTGCTGCAGGGTCTGCACCAGATGCTGGCTGGAGCCTCCACTGATGCCTTTGTAGACGCCCAGGTCAGTCTTCTGGGGCCAGATGTTGTCAGTTTATTTACCTGGAAGCAGGTAAAGGTACTACAGAGTGGCCTAGGACCTCCACCCTTTGCAGGTGGATGTGCAGATGTGACAAAGTATTGCTTCCAGTAAGTATTACAGGATGATGTGTTGTGCTGTATTTGTTTGAGTTTAAATCTGCATGCTTCAGTGTTGTCCGTCACTCTGCTGTACTTACAACATGAATGCACGCCTTTTTAAGCCCACTGTACCTCCCCTTTCTCCCTGTGCCCCCAGCTGTGGGACGCGATCATGTTTCCATCTACTCGCCTCCCTTGTTGGTCACTAGCCCTTCCAGAGTGATGTTTACGATGCAGGCTCAGAGTTGGAACAGCACTTTCACTGTGGCATCGCGCGTGAGATGGATGGATTACATCCTAACACAGAGCTTAAAGTCTCCTATTTTAGTTGGTACAGTGTAGGCTGAGGTCAGTAGCCCAAATCTTTCTTGGGGAGTTAGGAATGCTTGAAGCACACACCTGGTCCATTCCAGCTTATTGCAAAATTTGTTTTGCAGGGCTCTTGATCAAAAAGAGTGGGACTAGAAAGGGTAATTCAGAAGACCGTGTAGGCCACTCCCAGTTTAGACATGGAGTAAACGTGACTGATGTCTGACTTTCTGAAAGCTTCCAGTGAAGAAGACCTTCGTCTTTTGCTGACCTCTTCTAGCGTGTCACAGTTTTGTAGCTTGCAGCAGTTCCTGTTTATCTAATTTTGCAGTTGATAAGAGACCATTTTATATCATTCTGCTGATCAGTCTGTGGATTTCTAGATGAGAATTTTGTTTCTGAAATTTGCTGTGTTTGAGAGAAAACTTAGGTCAGAATTTTTACCATACTTACTATATGCACAGATACTGCATAGTGCCCTTGCAAGGTGCTTTTTTTCCTGTTTATAGCTCCTTTAGTGCATAACCCTTGGAGGAGGGAATCTCTGTGAGCAGTGGGTAGCACTGTGCCGGTGAGCAGCAGCACAGCATGTCTTCCTAGGCAGTTGCTCTTTGCATGCAACCAAAAGCACATCTCTCATTGTGTTAACACCTATGGGAAAGCACAGCCAATTGCTTATTTGAGATGCAGTGAATGACCTTAGGCAGCCAACTGTTTTTATAGAAATTACTAAAAAGCACAAGAAGTGACATCTTTAGCAGTCTGCCCTACCTATAAAATACATCAAGTCCACATGGCATCTCTAAAACCTTCCCAGGTTTGCCGAAGTAGCTGTTCCTGGATAGCATGATAATATCGCCATCCCTAAACTCTAGGGAAGAGAAGCCTGGAGAAAAAAAAGAAAGAAAAGGTGCTTTATCACTTTTGGTATAGAGACTGCCACTTGAGGAAGAAGTCAGCTTGATCCACATCCCATCTCCTCTAGTGATGGCACGATAAAAGCAGAAGGAAGTACCATCTTTTGAGGGAGTACTGACTGCTGGGGATGATCTCAAGGAACAGAGTAGTCCCAGATGGCGTGAGTTTAATAGCTGAAGTCCTACAGCACTGGAAGAACTATGGGAAAAGTGTTGCCAGTAAGAAGTCTTGCCTTGGTAGGTGGATTAATGGCTTAAAAATCAGTGACAATGCCTGCATGTGCAGATCTGGATTACTTCATTATTCTTGCCCATGCCCAGTAGTGTTTATTTTTTTCTGTGCAAGCACAGACCTTCAGTTGTCACTTAGGCTCAGTGTAAATACAGTGTTTTCATTGTCCTGTGTCTCAGTAGTTTTTGGTATTTCTTAATAATCAAAAGACAGGGAAATGACCTGCCTCATGAACACAGATACACATTTGTCTTAGAATATTAAGTAAAAATTTTAAGCATGACCTGTAGTAGTTCACTACTAAACAGAGCATTTTGTAAGATGCATTGAGAATGCTACTGCAGTTTCATTTCAGAAATAATGTGTTCCTGCAATGGTCACACCTCAGAAATAAGTACTAAACCAGATCACATTGATAGTGCGACATGAAAGGTGTTCAGAATTTCTTACTATGTAGAAGAATTGAGCAAGATTTTATAGGCAAGTGACAGATGATTTGTGAAATAGGAGACAGAGCACTGGCACTCAGAGAAGTGATGTGTCCTTAAGCTGTTTCCGTCCCCACCCACAGCTTGCATTGGATGAGAGAATATGGTGTGTCTGACTTGCTCTGCAAAACAGAAAAATGTCTTTTCGCTGCATGTTGGGTATTTTTCACAGTGCTCAGCTATCACACTTGTTTTATTCAGTCTACGTGTGTTCATACAGTGAATGTTGTAACACAGAAACTGTCATTAAAGAAACTGCACGTGCTGAGAAGCCAGTGCCCTCGGGGTGGCTTCTTACCTCCTGAGTATTTAAGCACAGTACTTGAGATGCAGATCTCGTACAGCATCATTAGTTGAGTGGTTACAAGTCTGTGGAAATAATTTTATCCTGGGCAGAGAGCGCCCCACTGAAATGTGCAGGAGATCATGCACCCTTATCCTTTAGTCCTTCCAGTTAAATAATGTCTGTCACTTAGGTTGTGCAACATGGCAAAATAAACCAGGCTTCCAGGTGAGACTGTAAAAAAAGAAAATGAGCAAGCGGTGTGGACACTGCTCACTGCTAAGAACTGCTGATTTATTTTTCATCAGTGCAAAACAGTATTTCCTCTGTAATAGGTCTGGCTGCATTGCCATGTTGTCAGTGATACGGACAGTTTCTTGCTGGTTGAAGCTTGCGTGGCAAAAGGATGAAAGAGGAGATGGTTTTGGATCTTTACTTGTCTAGTAAAGCAGTATGCAGAGATGAGAAAAGCACCTCTCTATGCTAATTTCTTAAACTTGGCTTGTCCAGGCAAAGGAGGTCTTATCACTCACTGTTGTGTGTTGGTATCCTCTTAGCTCCACACCTGGGTTATAGTGGTGTTTTGAATATCCCACAGAGAAGGTGCAAGGTCTAAGACTCAATGACAACTATCATGTGGCTGTACTACCTTTTGTAATAAAGCATAAGCAGGAGTCAGTGGTTTGAGCTGGTGCCCACCCGTCGGGAGCACTGCTTGCAGAGTTCAAAAAGAGAAATAATGCAGTCTTGAGAAGAGGTCTTCAGGTTAGAAGATGGGGAGGGCCATGCAGAGGAGTGGGAAATCACAGGGGCAGGTGAAGCATTGCACTTACAACTAAGCTCTGCAGCACAGGCATTTCTCCCAGACTTGGTCTCTGGTTTTCTACACAGCTTAGGGTGGAGACTCCACCGTGTCTTGCTTCTTGCTGGCAGGATGACATGGCTGCATGAGGGAGTAGTAGTCTATTGGCAGTTCTGCGGGAACTGCCCCACTCGGTGTATAATCACAAACATTCCTGCTAGCAACCCTGTCGCCTCCTTACATGGAAAAAAACCTTGCACAGTATTTGCAAGTCATGTGTTTTAGGTACTGTTTTAATACTGGGTACAGGCAGTCAGGAGCTGCCACAAGGTGTTAGGAGGCTTCACAAGACAGGTGCTTCTTCAGTCTCAGGTGGAAGCTTGTGCACTAAGCGTAACTGTGCAAGTATATGTGTGGCTCTGTAGCATGCTAACTGATGTAAACAACCATGCATCCTTAAAAGACTCATACCAGAATAGCTTTGCACCTGTAGAAATGTTTTGTCCATAACTTGCAGTTTCATTACTGTAATCAGTAATAGGCTCCTTCTGAGTACAAAGTAAAAAGAAGCTCACTACGCATTGAAATGATGGTTCGTGTTTTTGGGAGTATGAGATTCAAAGCAGTTTCTTAGTATGGGTTGAAATCTGACCAAGCATAATTTTCCAGTCCCTCCTTGCTGGGACAGTCAGGCTCCCCTCAGGCTACTGGCGCTGTGGAGCATCACAGCCCTGACATGACCCTGGAACAACTGGTTTTATCAGGAGGACTGGACTCTGCAAATAAACACCACCATGAATGGCTTTGCCGCATTTCCTAAGCTAGGATTTGAACCTATGGGATAGCTTCTTGCTCCTCTAATAAGGGCAGAGGACAAAAGAAGTAAAAATGTCTTTGTGCATGATGGAACAGGTCTCTAAATTAACACGTGAGCCAGGGGTGCACCAGGGGCTTGCAGAGTTTCACAAAAGGTGGCAGGGCGAGAGGGGTAAAGGATGATTGAGTGGGTGTGTGTAGCTCCATCAGATCCTGAAAGCTTCAGAGCTCCCATCAGGTGAAAAGGGCTGCTGATGGAAATGCTCTGAGACCAGGCTGCCTTGCCAGGGCTTGGTCTGTTCGCAAAATAGGCCCTTAGGTCCTAAAGCCACCATTGCTCCCTTTTATGCTAAGGAATAATGGTAATAAGTAATTTTGAAGTTACATTTTTATTGTTAAATTTGAAAAATAATAATTTCCAGAAAAGACACAGAATGTTTTCTGTAAATTTATGAGGTGTCTTGGAGATAGAGAAAAGCAGTTGTTCTCATCACCTTCAGTGGAGGCAGTCTTGAAGAACAGCTTCTGTGTGGTTTCTTAAAAAATTTCTTAATGTTTCTTCGGACTTACATGTAATGGAAAAACTCAAGAAATGAAAGCATTTGCAAATCTAATTTTTTGGCTCACAAAAAAAATCTGAAATTTGATTGTCAAAAGCAAGTGCCCAGGTAAAACCTTAAATATGTGAATATGTTTGTACCCCTGTGCATCTCTGCTGTCTCTGGAAAGAGCTAGGATGCTAGTAGCAGGTGAAATGCTTATTTTGACAACTTGATTTTATATGCTGTTGAGCTCTTGTCTTCAGTGCACTATGAGATAGATACTTGTCATGAGATCCTCCGTTGAACGTAGAAGACGAGAACATGAAACCCATTTTCCTATATCTCATTGTCTGCTAAGCAGGTGGCTCTACGCAGACCCATAAAGTGAGCAAGACAGAAGAGAGTATGACTAGCAAAATTAGAAATAATAAGGGGTCCCAAACTTCTCAGAGTGATATGTGTAACATTCAGCCCTATCGCTTTTATAGCCCATCTCTTAATTATTGCAAGGTAAATTGCGTAACTTCAGACAGCTGCTTGTTTGTTGGATTGTTTGGTTGGTTTGGTTTTTTTTTTCTTTTGCACTTCATTTACATCCTGTTTGTGGTGTTTGGGCTTTGCTGAGAGTGCTTTTTTGGCAATTAGGGTTTTCATAGGAAAACGTTAGAGAGCCAGCAGAGCTGGGTCAGGTTCTGTCACGTTTTCTTTACCAAAAAAAAAACATAAAAAAACATTATTTTCTTTTGCTTAAAGAACATGTTGTGGTGTCATCAGATACCTTTTTTGTTGAGCTGGAGGACCTTGTTTCAGATCTCAGTTATGTTTGGTATGTAATGCACATGCACATAAAAAACCAACCCTTTGCTTCCCAAAACATGACAGAGGTTTTCTTTCTGTCCAGTTCCTCCATGTTTTACACAGCTGTAGCAGTCATCTAGGCTGCAAATGTGAATATGGATATATCAGTTGGAAAGATAAACTGGGTGTATTGCACACAACTCATGTGGGTACATAAAGCTGATTTTGGTTTTGACGCAGTTGAACCCAGGAGTATATGAGGAAAAGATGACGTTTTCATGCTGGCTTCTGTGGCGTAAGTTATGCTTCCGCTTTCAACATGATGCTGTTGTCCTTAGGATGAAGCTAGCTAAGTCCTGTTGCTGAGAATACAGAAGTGATAATCTTTTGATACAAACTTGGGACTTACAGAATATTGCAACATCTAAATTTTCAAGGTGCAACATCATCTTTCTTCTTTGGAAGTCAATTTTAACAGGGTAGGACTAGTGCAGCCTGGTAAAATAGGTCAGAAGTTCACCTGCCTGCAGACAGTTGATTTTTAAAATGATCCTGAGAGATGTTGCAACAGTGCAGCAAGAGGACAGTGTCCAGAAATTGATATTTCTATGTGGTTTACTTTTGGGAGCCTAAATGAAAGCAAGCAGGTGCCCTGGCCCTGCTCCAAGCAAGGAAGGCTATGTGGTGTTTAGGGGTTTGAATGACCTGGGGATCTTCCATGCACAGTGACCTGTGGTGTTCTCACTGCAGCCCAGGCAAGGCATCTGTGGGCTTATTAGCAGAGTGAACTGTGCTGACCATGGTCCAGATGCCATTAATCTGGCCTGCATCCAGTACTCAGGGTGGAGGAGGAGGAGGCCTGTCATCTCATTGCTGACTCCAGGTGGAACCTTGGAGGAAGTTGTCCTTCCCTTTGGCTGTTCCTCTGTGCTTAGGTGTCCTTGGTTAGTGTTGTTAAGGATTTACCAGCTGTTGCAGAATAGCTAGTTGCCATCTTTCCTTCCCTGTTATTGCTCCCCCCTCCCTTATCTTTTTTTTTAATTGTCTTTTTTTTTTTGTGAGGGGTAGACTAGTGCAGTGCATGCAGTTCAAGTGACCAGTTGCTTTTCAAGGGGACACTTTGGTGTACTTGATACCACAGAATTTATTTTGGAAACACTATACATAAATAATTTTGAAATTGCCATCAGTTGTGGCTTTGTTCTAGCTGCTTAGGAATCAAGTTTAATCACGTGGAAAATGGGCAGCATAGAGATACTTTCCATGCACTACAGCCCCACTTACCTTACTTGCTGCCTGCAGCTTCCTAAGCTGAGGGTGCACCCTGCTGCTGGGTAAGCACTGGCATCACTGCTCCCTTCGCCCTGTGCTGGTGCTTCAGAACGTTTGTTTCCACTTCCCATTTTACTAACAGCAGTGTATTTCTGACCTGCAACCATCTATGAAAGACACTCTTACCTTGGTAAGATGCTGAAGGTTACAGGTTTAGAATGGTGATGAGTTTATAATATCTGTCCTTCAGACTCCTGTTAAGTTAAACTGATACCCTGTGCTGCCTCAAATCAGGTAGCTCTGCCCAGAATATTTCCCAGAAGCACTGTCTGGGTGTCTGAATAGGAATACGTGGGATCACTAGATGCTGTTTCAAATTCTGTTTCCTAAGGAAAGTTTTCTGGTTTTCTTTCTTTCGATTTGGTCTTCCCATTTGGGGATGGTCCTGGTGACAGTCATGCCTTTAGTAACTCCAGTCCTCTGAAGATGGCCAGGAATTGCTCAGTTTCATTGACTCACTCTCAGGAAAGGCGGAGGTCATTAGAGATCACAGCATAGAGAGAACAGCCTGGAAAATAAACACAGACATGGAACCCTCCATTTCTGTTCCACAATGGCTTCAGCTTGGAAAAAGAAAAATAAAGGGGATGGGGGAAAATAGTAATCTGCACAGCGTATTTCTTCATCTTACTGGAATCATTCTCTTCTGCCGTTTCTGGCTGTACAGAATAATTATTCCATTTTGATAGCTTAACTGGCAAGAGCAAATCCCCAGTATCTTGCAGCCCTGGGCTTGTTCTATAAAACCAGTTAAAGCCAAATTTCTTCTTTTAAGAAGATGTTACTTTTGCCTATATGGGGTTGAAGGCTCAGATATGATCCCTGGTGTGTCTTACTATTCTTAGCTCTAATAAAATGCAAATGCTGGCCACCCAGCTAGAGACACTGTCATTAAATGTGTGAAACAGCCATTAACCTGCATGGCAAATACGGCCTCTCTTCCTGGTGCACGAATTGTAGTAGTTTTGTTTGGCCCAGGCTTGCAGCGAGAGGGGATGGCTCAGCAGTGCCAGGTCTCTGTCAGTCTCTGCAGTGTACGTGCTCTGCCTGGCAATGGGTGAGGAGGCAGCAGCGTCATGGACTGCACTGCAGCACACTGCAGCACTCCTGAACAAAGGCTTGCTGGGAAAACCCGACTGGTGTTGCTGCTGTGTGCTGACCGCAGTTCAGGGATGGGCCCTGAGATCCCATCTCTGTTTGTTATGAGTATTTCCTCGTGTAAGCATCAGTCATTTTCCCAGAGGCTTTTCAATTAACAAGACAACTGAATTATTAATAAGGCACTAATAATAAGTAATAGTGTTTTGGACTAGGTGAGAAAAGACCTTAGTGAGCTCACCTCTGAAGTGAGTTTAGAAAAGGAGCGCTGGCCACACTCCCTTGTCTCTGACCCTTGAGTAACCAGGGTGGGGTGCTGCATTACAACCTGTTGGAGCTGGACAGAAGAGAGCAGAGCTCCTGTGTACTGTCAAACACAGCAGGCTCTTAGAGAGGAGGGGAAGTCTTTAGCCAGTGGACCTGAGCTGTTTCACATCAGTGGTGTGCAATATGGTCATCAGTGCAGTACAGCGGAGAGATCCGTATCACTCCAATACCCTCTAGTGAGCATTGTGCCTTGAGGAGTATAGTATGCAAGTACTCCTGCAACCTTCCAGGGAGGCCTCTGCCTGTAACCAGGTCACTCAGAGAAGACGTTGTTTCGGGGTTTTTTTAAGTTGGATCACAGCTTGTTCATTTTGATGCCCAGATTCCTGGTACTGTCTGTAGGCTTTGTTCTGGCATTATCAGTGCTTTGCACCACCACATCATCTCCATGGATGGATGAAATAAAAGAAGATGAGGGTTATCTTTTTCACCATTTATTATGTATGTTGTTGCCATAATAGCGAGATTCATCAAATGTTCCCTATCCACAAAATTAGCCTGCCCAGCTTCATGTGAGCTGCATGAATCTTCTCCCCTATGGGTCACAAGATGGAAGGAGCCCTGTGTGTTTGCAGCCACTTGAGCTGCATTGACTGGCCTTAAACACAAAAAGATTGCTTGAGTTGATCTCTACAGCAGCAAGTTTAGCAGTTTCCTGTTAACCTATCTAAATATCCCTGCCTTTCTATTCAAACATTAGTAGCTGTGTCATACTGCTAGGTTACAATGCAAAGAGGAGAAAATAACTAATACAGCCTTTAGACTTCTCTAGAGGCCAGAAGGCTTAAGAGTTGTACTGCTTTTCAGAATGATGATACTGGACTGTCAGTGTGATTTCTGATAGTTCTGTTTCTGGCACTTGGCTGAAGCTGTTTTCCAAGAGAGGGAGCCTGTCAGGGAAGAAGCAAGTGCCATCCAGGGTAGCTGCTTGGCTTCCTGCTGTACGCTGACAAAACCTGGGCTTTCTTCCTACAGAAATATCTTTCTTTATTCTGGCTTTCTTCAACCTAGATAACCAGTTCAGGATGTCAATATTGGAGCGACTTGAGCAGATGGAGAGGAGAATGGCTGAAATGACGGGCTCCCAGCAGCACAAACAAGGAGTTGGAGGCGGGAGCAATGGGAATGGGAATGGAGGAACACAAGTGCAGGTATGAACCTTGCTGTGTCCAGACATGGCGGCTTTATGCTTTTGTACTAGCATTTGGTTTTTGAGGGGGTTGGAAAGGATTCTAGTTTTTCTTAAACAGGAAGTCTGGTTTTGGGGTGTGTTTAACAGCAGTTGGCTATAACTCGCATTTGCCACTGTCTCAGTACTTCTAGAGGTGGAAGGCTGCCTGCTATGGGCAGGTTGCAGCTCCCCTCAGTGGTTAAACTGGGATGTGTGTGGTGTTTCAGTGCGTTTCCGGGACTGGGACACTGGGCAGCTGCTTTGAGAGCCGCGTGGTGGTGGTGTGCGAGAAGATGATGAGTCGTGCTTGCTGGGCAAAGTCCAAACACTTGATCCATTCAAAGACTTTCCGAGGAATGACACTGCTCCACCTAGCCGCTGCCCAGGGCTATGCTACACTGATCCAGACCCTCATCAAATGGCGGTAAGATCCAGCCCATTGGACTCTTGGGTGTTAATACAGGTGTGGCAGAAGCATATTTAAGCTCTTTTCGGTCCAGACTTTGGGTGTCCCTTATAAACACCCATGTCCCTGATCTTGTGCCTGTCCCCAGATCTGATGGGACCCATCTCTTGAGAGAGTGAGTCCAATTACTGGATGCATCATGCTCTTAAAGTCTCTGGTGGGGGCACCATCTTTAGTAAGTATGTGTGTCACGGGCATGTGGCCACTTCTTTGTGATATGGTGCATTGGGTAGAGCTGTGCATTTAGGCAATGATCCTAACATGGCTACAGAGCATCATTTGTTCTGTTGTTTCCTCTGCAGCACCAAACATGCAGATAGCATTGATCTGGAGCTGGAAGTTGACCCTTTGAATGTGGATCATTTCTCCTGCACTCCTCTGGTAAGAGCAGGGCTGAAACTTCTGAGAGTCTGAGGACCATCCAGAGTTCTTCCTAATGTGTTACTTTCCTAATGTGTTTCACAGTCTGACAAGTAAATGTTTATGTGTGTCCTTGCTGTGTAAGTTGTAAGACATGGCACTATCAGCTTCCTGGCATTTTGTTGAGAAAGACCACACAGAAGAAACCTTGTCATTGACTAGTGTGAGGAAAGGGAACAGACAGGTGGTTCTGGTTTGCATTGTACCCAAAATCTAGTCTCCTCTGCTGTGCTGGGGAAAGGACTTCACACACCTTCTTTTAAGTCGTTCTCTTTGACTGATTGACTGCAGATGTTGTAAAGTCATTGCAATATATTGGTCACTGGAATCATTAAATTGTGACTGGCGAACTTAGACAAGCAAAAAGCCAAAGTAGGTGGAACCAGAAGTACCAGTTTACAACAGCAGTGTTGATTTTATTATTCCCAGCCTTTAGTCCTGTGTGCATGTTTCTGATCTTAGAGATTCTTTTGAGTATGAGGCTGTTCTGTCCCTGCAGTGGTGCCAGTATCCAAAGGCTTTTTTAAAAAAAAAGCCAAACTCAAAAAATGTTTGTTACTAGTAAGTAAAAAGCTGTCAAACTGTTAGCTTCATTTGGCATATAGAGGTTTCTCTGTTCTAGGCGAGAATAGCATGCATCTAATACTCTGTAATGTCATTTTGTTGGGATAGAACATTTATAAAAGCCAGTTGCTAGGATTCAAGCATGTTATGGTTATGCTTATCAAAGTCATCTTTCTGTGAGCAGGAGACCAGACTCCACTGCATTAGCAAGAAAGAAAGAAGAAAGCAGGTCACACAGTAGATCAGTTGTCTTTTCTTTTTTAGATGTGGGCATGTGCCCTGGGCCACATGGATGCAGCCGTTGTGCTGTACAAGTGGGACCGCCGAGCCATCTCTATTCCTGACTCCCTTGGGAGACTGCCATTGGCCATTGCCCGGTCTCGGGGCCATGTGAAGCTGGCAGAGTGCTTGGAGCAGCTACAGCGAGATGAGCAAACTCAGCTTGGGCAAAACCCCAGGATTCAGTGCCCCTCAAGCACAGACTCCAACACAGAGAACTGGGTGTCCCAGTGGCAAAGTGAGCTTATTGCCTCTCAGGAGCCTCAGAAGGGAGTCACTGTGATTTCCAGTACAAACACAGGTAAAACAGCCCTGAGGGCATGCGCTGCCTTGCTGACATTTGACATGTGAAAACCTGGGGGCCAGAAACTCAGCTGGTCCAGAGATGCCACCTGTAGCACTGCTGTCTGTGGTTCCCTTTTTTCTTGCGGGGTCTCTCTCATGTGCTCCATACACTTGCATAAGTATAAGGAAGAGGAGTGAATTCCTGCTTTAGAAGGACTTGTGTATCTTAAGAGTGGTAGAGGTGGTATCTTCCCTGGATGATAATTACTCCCTTTGCACATACTGTAGTGTCCTTAGAGCATGGCACAGACTTCCATATGCAGCTTTGTGGCAGCAGCTGTTGTATTTCCCTCAGCAATTATGTGTTGCATGTTTCATTTTGACCATTGATATGTTTGTTTCCAGAGTTGAGAAGACCAAGATCAGAACCTTCCAGTTACTACAGTAGTGAGAGTCAGAAAGACTACCCTGCACCCAAAAAGCATAAGCTGAGCCCTGAATATTTTCAAGCCCGGCAAGAGAAGCTGCTTTCCACTGCACTGAGTCTGGAACAGCCAAGCAGCAGGAAGCAAAACTCCAGCTCCAAGCAATCTGCCACCGAGACAATCAGCCCCAGTGAAGGGATAAGGGACTATGGCCAGGAGCTTTCCCAGCACGTCCCAGAAGGTCCTGGATACCGGGGCTCTGGCAGCCAAGCTGGCATCAAATGGAACCCAAAAGACATTTATATTGGTGTGTCTGCAGTGCAGGTGACAGGGAGCCAGAAGGGCGCTGTGCTGGGGAAGGACACTATAGCCCATCGGCTACGCCAGCGAGAGCAGATGAACGTGCTGATGATGGCTGACAGGGAGATGGCAGATGCAGAGATCTTGTCCTATAGGGACAATGCAGGGGATGAGGACTGCTTACACCACATGGATGACTTGCAGGTAAACATACCTGTAGTACCAAGATCATCAGTGTCAGAACATGGTGGCTGCATGGAGGAGCAGCCTGTGCTGCTCTAAGAAACTTCTGTGGAGGCTGAATTGTGCTTTGTGAAAGGAGGTGGTCGTGTGTCAGTGTATACTTTCTTCCAGTTTCAAAGGGTATTCTTTCAACTCGGACACAAAGGCCAGGGTCATGCACTGGCGTATGCTTTAACAGTGTAGAGAATGCACAAAATTGTTTACAATTTTGCAAGGGAAAAGGAAAAATCAGAGCCTCCTGGTCATATCAGTAAATGAGACTAATGTGGCCCCATAGACCCTTGGGAACTTGGAAGCAGTCCCTACAAAGATGCAGGCCAAGCCGCTGCACTTTAAAAACAGGGAGATAAGAGTATAAATAGGGAAAGAGGGTGCATTTGGGGAAGAAAAAATCCCACCACGTATGGAATAGAGGAAATAAGAACACAACAGAAGCTGGGCAATTACATGAGAAGTAGTCACTAGGGGAAGGATACTGTGTTTGGTCTTCCAAGCAAAAGGAGTAGTGGGAGCACAGCCTGCATGCACTGCCTTGGCATCTCTAAATATTCTCACCTTGCTGGTGTAAAATGGATGAAGCACATCTTTGCAAAACAAGAACTGTTTTCTATTCTCTGCATTAAAAATTGCTGTGAACCTTGGTTAGCAGAGGAATATGGTTCGGAAGGATTCCTGACAAAGCTGTGGTCTCAAGGGTTTTAACTTCTCTTGATGTGCCTTTATTGTCCTGTTATGCTGTACTGCACATCTCAGTGAAGGAGTGGCAAGATGGTTTTTCCTTAGGAAGCAAGATAGCAGTGACAGCTGTCAGTACAGCAAAGGTCCCCAATGATATAAATCTTTCACCAGATCTCCTAGGCTCCCCATACACTCAATGAAAAAGGGGTCTGGGAAATGCAGTGCTTTATCAGAATTGTCAGAAAAGCAAATGAGCTTTGGTTAATGAATTTCTCTCCAATGCCAAGACAAATGGTAGGACTCCAGCTACCACAGGTTTGCAGAAAACAGGGCAGTCTGTCGAAAGTTGGGCTTTAACATGCAAGCAGAAGTCTTCTGCTACTAGGCAGCAAAAGTTTGCTCTCCTGTCCCCCTTTCCAGGTGAACATGATGACACTTGCAGAGCACATTATTGAAGCTACACCTGACAGGATCAAGCGGGAGAATTTTGTGCCAATGGAGTCTCCCCTGGTGGACAGAATGGACAGTGCTGCCATGAGCACCACAATGAGCTGGCTGGCCAGTTACCTTGCTGATGTCGATCATCTGCCAAGTGCTGCACAGATAAGGTCAGTAAGAACTGTGAAGCTGCTCTGAGTTTTTGATCTGTTTGAACAAAGGGTAGCATGTACTGATTCTTCAGCCTGCCAGTGCTGTTTCTCAGTGGGACTCAGTGATGGTGTTCCAAGTCCAGCCACACTCTTGCAGTCTAACTTACTGTTGTCAGCACAATTCACGGAAGAGTGGGAGTGCGTGCAGCAGGAGGTGGAAGTGACCACAAGGTCTGACTTGTGACTCTTCCAGCGGCAAGCCTGTGCAATGCAGCACAGACAGGCTCAGGAATGTGGAATGTTGTTTGGAGAGAGGGAGGGGAGCATGAGCTTCTGCCTTGAATACAGAAATGATGTAGTTATCTGTGATGCGAGCCCAGGTGCTTTCTGAGCCAGTAATTTCTACTGTGATTGGTATTTCAGAAGTCTGTATAGTGAACCCCTGACCCCTTCTTCGAACACCAGCTTGAGCCCTGCAGGCTCACCCATCAGTGAAATCGCTTTTGAGAAACCCAGCCTCCCCTCTGCAGCAGATTGGTCTGAATTTCTGAGTGCATCCACCAGCGAGAAGGTAGAAAACGAGTTTGCACAGTTAACTCTGTCTGATCATGAGCAGAGAGAACTCTATGAAGCTGCCAAACTCGTCCAGACAGTGTTCAGGAAATACAAGGTACGTGGCCAAAATGTCCAATGTCTTCCTTGTTAAGTGCGAGAGAGTATCATTTGTTACAAAACAGAATGTGGGTAATTTCTGGGACAAAAATACAGTTTCTGTCACAGCATTTTCAGTGCTTCCAGCATTTGCTTGTTGGTGTGGTGTTTACCCAACAAATACCATACTGGAGAGAGCAAGCCATGCCATAGTGTTCTGTGCCAGAAAAGCACTCTTCAGAGCATACTTTTAAAATATACCCCAAGAGGTTCTGGTTAGGTGCCTGCTTGGTGTAAAGATCAATTTTGAGTGTTTGTCCCTCGTGTGAATTGAAAGTAGGGACATATCCAGGAAATGCCTAGACCTGAATCAGACTAGGTAGCACTGGTATAAGATGTACAGATAGCTGCCCTGCAAGCTGCTGTGAGCCATTTAACATCGTGTGTCCCGCTTTTTTGGTGCACTCTGACTGCTTGTTGCTTCTTTCCTTCTCCCCCTAGGGTCGTCCTCTCCGGGAACAGCAAGACGTGGCTGCTGCTGTTATTCAGCGTTGCTACCGAAAATACAAACAGGTAATCAAGGAGGTGAAATTTATGAAATACATGTACATGCCACAAACTCAACGCTTTGTAATTGGAATTATCCCACTGTTCCTCTTGTGTTGTTTTCCAGCATGCAGTGATGAAATAACCCGCTCAGGCAAAACTGGAAAGGGAAGAAAATTCATATTTTGAATCTTAATTTTGGAGGGAATCTTTGAAAGTATTTTGTTTGTGATGATACCTGTATTTTTGCTATTAGATAAAGGGCAATGTTGTATTCCATATTGGCCTTTATACATGTTGTTGTCTGGTGAGACTATTCTCTGACTAGTTGCTTGCCAAATTTCATTGTGAAATTGAAGTTGGTTTTGTCTTTGATAAAGACAAAGATGAAAAATAGGTTGTTTTATTTTGCACATACTAAACTTCTAAACTATGGGAAGTCAAAAGTGTTTAGCTTGATGCAGAATGTTCCCGGAGTGAGACTTTCTCCAGACTCAAGTTGGAGATGTGTTTTTAGGCTGAGTTCTCAACCCCAGAAAAAGAAGATACTTTTTCCTTTTTGGTTTGGTGTTGGTTTTTGGTTTTGGTTTTGTTTCGTTGTCGTTGGTAGTGGTGGTGTTGAGTGTTTTGGGGGATTATTATTTTTATTATTATTGGGGGGAGGGGGTAGAGGGAAGGGCAGGGGGGACTAGATCTCGCGTCCCTCTTTTCACTATAACCTGCTAGATTCAAGCTGTCTGATGCCTGATGGCATGTTACACAACGTGAAAGGCAGGATGCCTGTGCTCTTTTACAACCTTCAAAAACATTTATTTGGGTGGCCTTTCTAGTGTTAGGTGACTGCATCATGATTCGCATTCTGCCTGCCACATAGCTGTCGTTGTGGAGTGATGCTTCCTATAGTAGGGGAGCTTAAATCCTTTCAAAAACTGCTTGACAAACTGCTTTGTCTTGGATCCTGGAATCACCTCTTTTTGAAAGAAGATGGTTTGTTTGGTTTGGGGTTTTTTGGGGGGTTTGGTTTGGTGGTGGGTTTTTTTTTTGGTTGGTTTGTTGGTTGTTGGTTTTGGGTTTTTTGGTTGGTTTTGTTTTTTTTTTTCATTCTTTATTTGCAGAACTAACATTAACTATGTATTTTTCTGTTTCTCTCTAAGCTTACTTGGATAGCCTTGAAGGTAATACAAATACAAACAATATTTTGAAAACAGTTCCCTGTGGGTCACTTTCACATTCAATATAAACCAGGAGAACCTAGCATTTAGAGAATTTTTTTTAATAGCATCCACTAATAAATACCTGTGGTTGAAGAATCACTGACAAACCAAACCTACGTAGGGTCTGTTGTGCCACAGCATATCAACGTAATAGTGAAACTAAACCAAAAAGTCTTCTGCTTCTACAGGTACTCATATAAGCAGCGATGGGTTGAGGTGAGGGGAAGATTCATCCTCCAGAAATGGGCTTCAAAGCTTTCCTTTGTTGCTTTTGATCGGCCATCATTCAGTGATCTTTGCCTTGGCATTTGGGGAGCACAGGAGAATGTTTGTCCCGTGCATGCAGCCAGGGTCTGCTGCATTCTGCTTGCCTACCAAAGTGTGTTTTGAACATTCATCTTTGAAATACTCGTGGCCTGAATTCCTAAGACCACCATCTCGTGTATGTTGCTGCTCTTACTAGAGGCATGACTGTTGATCCCAGTCTTAAATTATTCACAGCCAATAATTTTCTCCTGTAAAGACGGATTTCCCAGCTGTGCAACATCTTGCTCTCCTCAAATACTAGAATCAGCTGAGCTTTTTCTCAGAGCAACCCAGGAGGCAGTGCATGCTCTTCCTGGCAAGAATGTTTCTTCAGGGTAATTTTCCATCCACAGCTCCCTCCCACACCATGGTTTTGTATAAAAAGTACTGTTCCATCAGCACAGGGGAGCTAGACTTTCCAGGGCTGCTGTACTAAATGAGGCTTACCACTTCATGGAGAGAGATGAGGTGACTTCTCTATTTATCCTCTTCCCAGCTGGCGGGAAAAAGAGGAGAGGAAGCAGCTCATCAGCTAAGTGGGTCTTAGGGTTGAATGCAAACATATTTGGGTCTAGTCTATCCAGTGACTGCTGTTTTCTATTTCATGCACTTTATTCCTCTATTATGTTACTCTGTTGCTGAGATCGGCACAGGCTTATGACTAGTTTTGAACAGTCATAGCTGACATCACGGTTTCATATTTGAGCCCTTCTATTCAGGGGTTTGTAACTCAGCCACAGAAGTCCCATCTGGGCTAAAAATTGGAAGGAAAACCATGACCAGTCCATGAGTGGTCTTACTTAAAACAGCTAATTTAAAACCACTATGTGATCCATTAAAAAATGTTAAAAAGTAAAAAAGACCAAAAAAAACCCCAATGGAAATTAATAATGGTAAAATATAACTGTACCTAATGACTGCTTCAATTCCAGAAAGTGAAATTTGGTAAAATGGTCTGTGATGATACTGGAGGGTTTTTTGCTTTGGGGTGATTGGGGGGGGCAGGGGGGGGAGTTTCTTTTTGGATTTTTTTTCCCCAATAGACAGGAAAACTCCATTGAGATATGTTAGGATATTAGCCTGTACAGGGCAGTGGCTGCTATTTCTGTCTCTAATCTGTCTGATAAAGCAAGCAGAAGTCATTGCTGGTAAAATATCCAGGAACAACAGAGACATAAGTTTTGAAAGTGTTAAAACGTTTTCAAAATGAGAACAGTAAACGCTGACAACCTCTGGTTGAAGTGTTAGTCCAGAGGTATGAGTGCAATTTCTATACATTGTTCTACATCTCTATCTTAAAAAGGCCTTCTAAAAATGTGCATGCTTGCATATGGTTTCTGCTAAGTGGCCATCTGCTTGTATGCTATAAAAGGAAAAGACAGGAGAATAAAGATTTTCTTAAGAGTTTGTGCCTGCTTTATTTGGAATCATAAGGCTAGGAATAACATCATGCCAGAGGGAATTTTAGATGTGTGTGACTGCTTGTGTAAATTTGCAAGTTCAGTGGATGCTTGCAACAGACTTCTAATGAGATGTAGTTTTGCCTGTGACTTAGGCTCAGTATTAGACTTGCTTAAATTTTGTGGGGTTTGAGTTTTATCTGGTTTTGATTTTGTTTGGTTTTTTGTTGTTGTGGTGGTGGGGTTTTTTTAAGTTAGAATCATATGTTATTCCATTTGAAATGCTAGGATTTAAATGGATATATGAGCAATCAAAACTTTTGCAGCATTGGGCTATAGCATAGAACCATGAAATAAGTGGTTCAAAAGTTAATTTTTCTAGGAGAGTGGAATACACTAGTGAACAGCAAATTTGTTGCTTTCAAAAGTAATTTGTTTAAAAGGTATTTTTAAATGAAGACACAAAGTGTATTTTGGTTTTACTTAATCTGTTAACATTTTGGAATAGTTATTTACACCGCTATATCCACTTAGCTGGGCGTGTTTTGCTGCTGCTATGAGTCTTTACAAACAATGGCTGCACAGAAATGAGCGTCCTGTACTTTTTAAGAAGATTTCTGTATGCACGGGAAACAGTTTCTCTAAGTGTAGTCCACTGCTTCATCTCTAACCAGCCCCACTGTGGTAGGAATGTGAAGCAGTGTAAGTACAATTTAGGATTAGCTCCACTTCTGCCAAATTTATTAATAAGTATCATACTGCGGGATCTGGTCATGAGCATATACATGTAGAGCCTCTGCTAGCTTTTTAAATAAAACCTCAGGGGACTGGAGGACCTTTCCTGTGAGGACAGGCTGAGAGAGTTGAGGTTCAAACTGAAGAAAAGAAGGCTCTAGGGAGACCTTATCATGGCCTCTCGGTACTTAAAGGGTCTATCAGAAAGATGAGGAGAGTCTTTTTAGCAGGGCCTGTTGTAACAGGACAAGGAGTGATGGGCTTTAAACGAAAAGAGGGGAGATTTAAACTAGATAGAAGGAAGAGATTTTTGACAATGAGAGTGGTGAGACACTGGCCCAGGTTGCCCTGAGAGGTGGTAGATGCCCCATCCCTGGAACCATTCCAGGTGAGGCTGACCAGGGCTCCAAGCAACCTGCTCTAGTTACAGATGTCCCTGTTCCCTTCAGGGTGGTTGGACCAGATGAACATTAATGGTCCCTTCCCATCCAAACCCTGTAAAATTATTTCAGAGGCAGCAAAACAGATATTTGCTTTCTTGATTCAGACCAGGTTCTGCACCTAATCTCACAGTTGTTCCAATTTGCCATCACCTTTTCTCATAGTTTCCAATCAGCAAGTAGATATTCATTAGCTTCTCATCACGTCTTAAGCACAAGAGTCTTTCACCATTAGAGCCTGCTTCTTGTTGGTTTTATTGGAATACCTCACCTTCTTTTTGTTTCTCTTCTAGTATGCACTTTATAAAAAGATGACGCAAGCTGCCATTCTTATCCAGAGCAAATTCCGAAGTTATTATGAGCAGAAGAAATTCCAGCAGAGCCGACGAGCCGCAATGCTGATCCAGCAGTACTATCGCAGCTACAAAGAATGTGGAAAGAGGAGGCAAAACCGTCGCGCGGCCAGCATTGTACAACAGAAACTCAGGTGAGCTGTTGAGATGTTAGATGCTACCGGGATCTTTACGGATTATTTTATGCTCATCAGGGCTCTGTTGTAATTTACAGACAAAAGCCAGTGGGAAAAGGTCAGTGGTTCATAGGATAATTATTCTTGCATTTAGTATTATTCTCCCCAGTTTTGCCTAGACTTCAGTATTGGTTTTTTTGGTGTTTAGAAGCAGTCTGCTTACCAAGAAGCAGGATCAAGCTGCTCGCAAGATTATGCGTTTTTTACGACGCTGCCGCCACAGGTATGACCCTATCTTTTGGTATCTGCCCTTCATTAGAGCAATGTGACAATATCCAAGTGTGTCAGCAGTAAGTCGGCTCACTGCAGATCTTTTAATCAAATAACAAAGCCCAGCTGCTTCCAAAATATAATGACAATAAAGAAACCTCTAACTTAGGACTGTTGCTGAAAAAGAATCATGTTCAGCTCCATTGCTGATATGGTAAAGCAGCCCAGGTTGAGTTGGGCAGACACAGACTAAGGAGGCTATGAGCAAACCAAGGCACATACATGACTTGTAAAAGTTGGACTTGAGGAAGCCTGAAAAAAACATAACTGAATCATAGCTACAGCTTGTAAGCACTGCACAAAGCATTCGTGGTATGTGGGAAAGTGCAAACTGTGACAACATCTGGTGTATGCTGGAGATGCCATTAGTTTGGTCACAGGATCATTTGGTAAACTCTCATCAAATACAGGTTCTTTTTAATGTGGGTAGATGGAATGTGCCAACAGCGCAGCAGACAAGTTAGTTCGCATCAGCCACTCCACACATACCTCAGCGAGCTGTAAGTACAGACACAGACATGAAGATGAATCATCACCTGCCAGTGTGGGAATCTGCACAGGCTTGTCCAAGTGCTCGCATGTGGCAGCCAGCACTGTCATACTGGTACTCTGCTACATGCAGAGCATTTGTTTTGATTTTTCAATTAAAGTATCCCATATATGATCAGGTTGAAAACTGGAACTTTGCTTAGAGAGAAGGAAATTCATGTGTTTCCGACTCTGCTCCCTTCATTGTCACCACACATACATTTCATCCACTCAGGAGCTGGTCAGATCCGATGCATTTTGAAGCATGTCTAGTTCAGCCCAGTGATGTTTGAACAAGGAGAACTCTTGAGAGGCAGAGGCACATTATAAACTTGATTTTAGAAACAGACTTAGTCCTTTTTGTAGGATTTCAGAGCTATAGTTTGCAGGAGGTTAGTGTGGCTCATGTTGTGGAAGGACATCTTACCTGCAGGTTCAGTGCAAAGTAATGTGACAAGAAAGAGGCTTTATAGTTTCCAGTCCTATTCCAAATGCACTTGAAACAGCCACAGCTGTTCAGGAAGAAGCACAAGTGGCTTCTTGCTCTCGGAAGGGGACGTGGAAGAGACCAAAAGGTTTGTTTTGCTATGTTTGTTGGGCAGCGTGTCCCCAGGTGGAAGCTCTGAACCTCTGTATCCTCTCGGATCTGCTTGAGATCCAGGCAATTCCCTGGGGAAGCTGTGAGCCTCTATCCATCAGTGGAGGCTCTGGGGTCAATCTTCCAGAAGCTCTTACAGCCAACCTTCACACATAAACCCACAGAATCCCTCATGACTAGCTGTATCCCTGGGTTTCCCACCAGTGTCCAGGGTGCACCATGCACTTCAACCATGCTCAGTTAAGTCTCCAGCTGTTGAGTAACCTAAACCCTCCAGGGCTTAAATTGCTTATGATTCCAGCAGTTTTTCTTACCTTCAATTCATTGCTTTCCTCTTTCTCAGTGTCTCCTGTTTCCTTTGTAGAGTGAGACCCTATTTATTTGTATCACTGAAATTTACAGGCAAGACCCTGCCCTTGGCCTGTAATCTCCTCTCTCTTCAGCAGTGTGGTCACTGCTGCTGTGCATCTCTGGGAGATGGGTTTAGGTCTTGGGTTTTATAGACAGGAAATAAAACCAAAGGTGGGGGGATCCATTGTCAATAGGCTTCCTCTGGCTTATGTGATACTGCACAGTATTTGAATTTCTCCAGCAGTATAGTCCTGTCTGTGTCCATAGGCACTTGGTTAGCAGTTGTGGTTACTCAGGAATTTGTCCATGGTTCTTCACTAGGATGCAACAAAAGAAAAAAGGAACGTATTTCCACTGAAGATGTTAACTTTGTTTCAGAACAGCCTTGCTTCTCCCTCTGAAATAAAAATGATCATACATTCGTGGTCATGTACTTTCTCCAAGCAATCACAAATTTAAACCGTATTGGTGTAATATTAATAATTGACACAAATTTTAACCAGGAGCATTCTGGCATTGGGAAATGCTAAAAATAAAAGCAACACTTAAAAAAATTACAAAACCAGCATTTAGAATATGCTTGAAAAAGACATCAGTTTACCAGTCTACCGGATTTACAGAACTGTTTAGAAATGTGACAAGTTTGGGCTGCTTGCCATAAAAGCTGTAGCAAGCAGTTGAGAAGACAGACATTTTCCAAAACACTTTGTGTTCTGTGCACCTAGGCTGCATCTCTGATTCTGGGATCCCACTGCAGGAGTATCTCACAGACCCTTGGACACTCCTGACTGCTGGTACCATACAGAGATATCTGGTCTGTTTGCACTCAGTGTTCTTAGAGACTTACTACACACAAGATTTTGAAGACAGATTTAAGTCTTTTTCTTGTGTAAACAACTTCTAATGAAGAGTATAATACTGGAAACAATACAGATCTACTTATTAAAACAGAGCTTCACCTGCTTCAGCATCTCAGCTGACTCTGACTGACTCTTTTGCTTTCTTGCCCTCTGCCCCAAGGGGAGACCCACACAGTTTCCCCAGAACAGCCATATCCTGGTCAGACCAGCTGCATTTGTTCGTTCCCAGGCTTGACCCTGCAACCTCCTTTCTGAGCTGCCCTGTTTGTGGTGCATGTACACTGGGGTACCAGGTGAACGATGAGGGAATTGCTTCCTTCTCATCTGCTTTCCAGCTTTCTGAACTTTCTGTCTTAATAATTACATTTATTCCTCACTGCTTGACTTCTCTTGCTTACCTCTTCTTAAGGATAGTGCAGTAAAACTCAGAATGTTAAGTAAGTTTAAAACCACCTCTGTATAAGCTTCCTAATTATATCCATTGGGTCTACTGTGCATCCTGTGTAACACTTGCACAGGATACAGCTGGTGATGGTGTGACTGGTACTTAGGCTAACAGCCCTACGCGTGTTTCAGGAGTACCACTTGTTGGCATCCCATCACAGACTCCTCTCGGAATGCTCAAAATTAGCACGCTGCTGCTATAAACCAGAAATTAAGAAAGCCCCAGGCTCTATAAAGAAATACAAACATTCAAGTTTCTGAACATCCAGGGGCAAGCCATAACAACTAACATCTAATGTTATTTAATGCTGTGTAGTGTAAAAATGGCACTATGGAGCCACTTATTAAACCACAGTGCCTTGTCAGTCCAAGGCATAGAAATTACGGGTATTTTTTGAAAATCTGAGGGAGAAAAAAGATAGCATGCATAGAGGTGGGAGAGGAGGCTGTAAAAGCCACTTGGAGTCTGTCATCTAAGGATAGTGAGCTAAGTGAAAAGGTAGTAAATCCATTAAGTTCAGAAATTCAACCTTAAAAATCTGTTTAACTTAGGTTTTTGTCCACAAACAAATTCTGTTGCTGGGCCAATAAGTGACACTTACTAAGAGCTTATTCTCTAGCTTGTAGGCAAGTTTTACTCTGTCTTTCCCCTGGCAACCATCTGGTTGGTTGGTTTTTTTCCTATTTTAAACTGATTGAAGCCTACTTTAAGCCAATTATGAGAAGTCTTTCTCAGAACAGCTTAAATGGTTGTCTCGTCCTGTTTTGCTTATTAGCTTTTTGGTGCAAAGGCTTAGTAATGTAAACATGATTCCTATTAGCTTGAGTATCTAGGATGCATAGCTATGTTGGTCTTGTGTTACCTCTTCTCCTGAACTTACGCTTGTTGCCTGATCAGACAGTATTTCAGATGTGTTGAGTGAGTTGAGACAGGTTCTGCAGTTGGAGCTGTCTTTGGTAATGGATGTATAGACGTTGATGAAAATCAGAAAAGAATGTAAGTTTTGGTCAAATGTATTCTTAGAGAAGTAACTGGAGCTTTAGTAGATGAATATTATCAGGTGTCATGGAGACAAAAGTGGTCATTCATCAGCAGCAGTCATTCTGACAGTAGGACATGTATTGTTTCCTTTTGACTTTTTGAAGAACTAAAAAAAGGTATTTATCCATCTATTGTCATATCCTCAAAAATGTGGTGAAGAACATGCATCAGCCATAACATGGTATCAACATGACTTGTCACAGAAGTGTTGTTTGCTGAGAATGAGAAACGGAAACTTCCTGGTGTCCTAGCAGAGCTTTTCCCACCAGACCTGTCAGCTAGCACTTTACTACCTTTCACCTAAACTTGCCCTTACACACCTACTGTGAGCTGTTTTCTGGCACACTGTCCTGTGTAAGTCAGAATCGAGGGTTTGTGTATTTAATGGTTTTGGAAAGACTCCACCTACTTAGTGATCCCCAGATACAACACATCTAGAACCACAAGGAAATGCGAGAGCTCTGAAGTGGGTTTGGTTTTACTGAGCTGAACCCATATATGGTCCCTCCAGTCAGCTTTCACTAGGAAAGTAACCTCCTATTTCCTATTCTTTCTCTGATTCTTAGGAAAATTTTACTCTTCTGAGAGGTATCTGTGCCAATGATAATAATCACAGTTGCTAGGCTGTGATTATGATCTGCAGTGGTATTCACAGAGTAGCATTTGGAATGAGGTAGAAAACAGATGATCGCTGCAGGGGAAGGCAGGATGCAGCTAGAAATGCCATGGGGATGATAGTATTTGGTTTCTTTTACTTGCTGATTATTTCCTGCCCTAAATCACCTAAACACAGGACTGCTCTTCCCTGGTAAAGAGGAGGAGTCCAGTAGGCAGGAGTGGAAAGGGCTCTTTCTCTCCAGGCAAGCAGAACTATTGTCACCTACTCCCTGAAGTGAAGCCTTGGTAAGGTATGGTTATTGCCATATATGTGCTAATAGCTCTTTGGTATTGTTTTGCAATCTGAAGCCCACTGGTGGACCATAGGCTGTACAAAAGGGTGAGTGTAGCTGCCTGCTAGCCAGTTCCTCTCTTCCATTTTAAATACTTTTGCTTTCTGCTTGCTTGCATGGGGCTGCAGCCGAGATATGCCAGTAAGTTTCACCTCCATTAATTATATAAAACAGAATCCTATATAAACTAACCCTACTGCAATGACTAACACTGCTGCTTTTGTAACAGGACAGAGCTCTGCAGTAGATGTTACCAATGCATGAATTTGTGAAAAAGGACATGTATATTCATCATGGGCATGCTTAGGTGGTGTTGTCGGTGGGATATTTTTTCAGTATCCAAAATGGCTGTTAGTAGATTTTGAAACTTGATGGAGTCTGCACTCACACACACTCAATGAGTAACGATGTCCTTTGTCGCAAGACTGTTGCAGCATTCAGGCTAGGTCATAGAAAGCTGCAGTACAGATGCAGCCTACTCTAGATGGGTATTCATTTCTACCTTGAGCCAGAGAGAAGCAGAAGAGCTCTTCACACAGCTTTTTACTCCCTAAGGTGGTTAAGCACAAATGCTTATCTTCTAGAAGTTGGTCTGGTCTTACAAGGACCAGCTTTTTGACAACTGCTTCACTTAGCTGTTAATCTACGTAGTGGGAAGGAAAATAAAATAACTTGAAGATGAAGATGCTATAATTCTGTTGCAGTAAGTGACAAGTGAGCTTCTGTTGGAAGTCTCATCCTCAGCAAGAAGAGGGTCCGTGCACAGCTGAGCTTGGTCACATTTAGTGAGCTGGTTCTGTACCTGACAGCATGGTGGGAATACAGCAAAGGGTTCCCATGGCAGGTTACAATTCCTGTATGTACAGGGAATGTTGTGGCTCTTGAGGCACATGCCTGAGTTGCCAGCAAGGCTGTTCAGTACCATCTGGCATTTGAGAAGTAGGAGAGCAGGGTTTGGTCAAAACCTGCAGTCAGAAGCAACACCATTTGTGTGCTCGTTGCTACTACCTCAGCAAGGGAGGAGAGGCAGAGGAAGGGATGACATGGACTCGTTTTTCAATACAACATTCGGAGAAGAAAATAGAATTGTTGGTCATGGAGCTTTATTGACTTGGCATTGCAGAGATGGTTTTTATGCCTTAGGAGTGAGAGTATGAATCAGGCTTAAGCCTGATGGATGCATCGTTATTTGTTTAACTTATTGAGCCTAACAAAAAAGAAATAGCCAGTGACATTTCTTTCCTAACTATGACTTTTGTGCTACTGTTTTTTGTTGCATATTCTCAGGTTTTTGCAAGTAATAATTTGGGTTCTCTACTAATGAAAATTTAAGTAAAAATTAGATGAAATGGGCAAAAAGGTCCAGGTATGCCTTAACTGTTTAAGTGCTACTCTCATGGATCTTGTCCCGATGAAGAGAAATGTCATTCCTGATTGCAAAGACACCAACACTGTGAAGTTGTTAGCTGGAAAAATATAGCTCCAGAATTTAGCACGTATGGTAATGTGCTTTACAACTAAGGCAGGTTAATTCAGGAACCGTGTAAAAATAACTTGTATTCTCATAATGGTGGACTGACTGGGTGACTATACTAACCTGATGCTTTGTGTATAACTAGGGCTGGTAATTTTTGGTCTACAGTTGGATGTCTATTTTCAAAAGCCTCTTGAAGAAAAAACATCATTTGTTTTTGAAAACTAAAATTCACTGTAAGTTTCTTAAAAAAAAAAAAAAAAAGTCAATCTGATTAGATAAATCAACCTTCTTCTGTTGTAAGGACCTAAGTGTCTATTTTTGTATGTAAAAACACTAGCAGGTTTAGCTGTCTTCACTCTTGGGCTCCATTACTATATCCATGGGACAGTAGTGAATGCTGCAGACAAATGATAACACTTTATTTTGCAGCCAGTAGAGCACTGCACTGCAGGGCAGATCTGGCAGAGGCTGGCTCTCTAGCACACCTTCCCTCCCTCTCAGACAGTGCACTGACCTCTTTCCTTTCTGTCCCAAGATGGGCCTGATCAAGGAGCTGCAGCTCCTCAGCCTCTGCAACACAGCATGGGCCTTTTGCTGAAGGAACCCTCGAAGTCTCTGATGTGGAAGTGTAGAGCCAGCCTTGCAGCCTACCCGACATGCTTTGGGTTGTGGGACAGAGAAGACTGAGATGCAGTGCCCAGGCCATCCATAACTTTGAAAGCATCTGTTCTGTCTTTTCTCTGAGCAAAAGCTAAATGCTACAGTCCTGTTGAGGGCGTGAAGCTCTTTCAAAAGCAGTAGAATTGGAAGAAACTGGTGCAAGATAGGAGCTGCAGGAAGAGCAGAGACAGAGCAAATGTTTTTCTCTCTGTGGTGCCTCAGGCTCAGGCTGCAGCAGGGAGCTTCCTAGTGAGACATGTTCGCTAACACTACCCATAGATAACTGGGGATCTCCCAGTTTTTCCTGTGGTCATGGACCACAGCCCACATGCACATCCTCAGCTAGATGGTCAAAGCATATTCCTGCCTCCAGCTACTCCTGTTTTTTCAGGCTTGGTGCTCTGTTCTCAAGTCTCCCTTCTCTCCAGAGAATTCCCGCTTAGTGGGTTTGGTTAGCTGCATGCAGGTGTGCCAGCACAGTTCCTGCTGTGTCCTGGTGTCAGGCACCTTGATCTCCCCTGGTGCCTGTGGGATTGAAACTGCCAGCAGAATTATCCCTGCTTTCTGCATTCGGCAGCCCTAGGAGCAGCACAGACTGGAAGCTGTGCAGTGTTCTCCACCTGCAGCACTGTGTGTAACTTTGGCATGCCACACAGGAGGGGATAGATTTTAAGACCTCTGTTCTATCAATAGGAAAAATAATTTAATCTTAAAATGTGTGCATTCAAGTGGGCTAGTTGGATTCCAAACTGAAAAGAATGTGCAACGTATGATTTGAACATAGAAGAATAAAACAATTGTGCTACTGTGCCTTTCCATTTAAGGCTAGGATTCTTACTAAGAGAGTAGATGCATGTTGCAGTCTCGAGATACACTAAAAATGGACCTGTAGTTGCATGGTCAGTGAACTAAGAGATGTCACTGTGAGGAGGATCAGGGTTCAGATCCACAGATACTGCATGACTCCCTGGGATTGAGCGAAGCTGGAGAAGCCAGCCTGGAGGGCACCCTCTGTAGATACTGTATGGTGATTCTGCTCTAGGTGCAGCTGACTGAGAGGCTAGTCATCGGATCTGGAGGAAAAATATTTGTTGCATTTTAAGGCTTTGTGTATGTAACGGCATATGAGAAATTGGGAAGGAGATTCGGGAAGTTCAGTAGCATTTGCAGATTTTGCCTTGAATGGCAAGTGATGTGGGATTGACCGGGAAATCGGGGAGTTCTCTGCTTAACTGGAAAAAGTAAGCTATGAACCATCACAAAATATATTAACTGCCGTTCTGCAAAAGAAAATCTGTTACAGCAAATGATTCTTTACTGCTTTGCATTCAGATAGCAACCTGTGTACGCTTCTGGCGTGCATGCACCTAAGAAAAGTATCTCCAGACCTTCTGATGTGCACAAGCTGACATGTCCATACATGCTGAAAGAATGCATGCAAACTTATGCTTGTCTGTAAAACACAAGTTTGATGTATTCTGTACACGGACACCATGCTTCTGTAGTCTCTGTGTGCAGATTAATGATCGCAGCATTTGCTTTCATGTTTCAGTTTGGAAACATCTTTTTAAATTGATTTCATTAATTTTTCTGGATTTATTTCAGCTACATTACACCAAAATCAGTAAAGAGGGAGAGGCAGGAGACTTTATTGGCGAATTTACATGAGACAACATGCTGTCTTTCTGTGGTAAAAATTAAAAGACATTCTAGAAAAAAAAAAAAAAATGCAGTTACTATTGCCTTCATGTAACAGTTTTCATCTCGAGGCAACCCACTCCAGTGGACAGATTTCACCTAATCACAGTGCCTGCTACACAGCTGTTTCCCTGCTCATCAGTTAAGCCATCCATTGTAGCCTCCTGTGAAGGAGAGCTTTGTTCAAAGTCGAGATACATGACATGAACAAAAACACATGGCCACTCGCACCGTGACCTCTCTGCTGTACTCTTGGTAGGCAGGTGATCTAGAGCAGATCACAAAGAGCAAGTCTTTTCACATCAGTAGGCTAGATGATCGCTTTCTGCCTACAGTGAAAATGCTGTCCTCTCTGGGGAAGAACAAGTGCACTTGTTATCTATGATCATGAGTAATAATTCATGGCATCTTTCATTTAAAAATAGATCCCCTTGCCCCATTTCTTACGGTTTGATTAAATGCTGCTCTCCAGTTTGGGGAGTGTGCATCTTAACATGTGAAGTCAGTTTCTCTGGTAAGTACAACTTTATTTCATACTGAATAAACATCTACTATATTTTGTTGTTCTCTACATACCTTTCCCTCTCTTGGCATTACAGCAACAAACCCTCTCCTATTCCTGTACACCTAGGACTTGTACTTTTTTTGTGTGTTTTTAAAATGTGCTATGCGCAGCCACTGCATTTAAGTACACAGTTTCTTATGTCTCTTAGAGAATGGGGGAAAATTTTAAGGGATTGAAATGTCCCATCTGTTTGAGATCAGGACGATGTGAGAAAATATCATATTGGGATATGCATCACTGTACCTGCAACAAAAGTTTTCAAAGTAACTTCTTTTTTCATTTCCCTCTTGCAGGGGCTGAATGTATTTGGAGCTCAAATGTGTGTGTTAAATCGCAGACCGCGTGCTCTTGGGTGTCATTCTTATTGGGCCTTTCTGTCTTTTTTGTTTTGCTGCCCAAATGAGATATCTGGAAAAAGGCAAGAGCTCCCTTTTCTTAAATGTCCCACAGATCATTTCAGCTCTCAGAGCAACAGGTAACTCGCCAGACAGCGTTTTCTGGCTCCTGCACCCTGTCCTTTACACTGATCTTCAGCATTCAGATTCATTAAACATTTCCCTGGCTGGGCATTCTGGAGTAAATTTGATGAAGCAGCTTTGTGTTACGCTATACCCATGAAGCCATCGTTTGCTGTAACTTTTTCTAAGTAGGCCTGATTCATTTGCTGACACGCTCCCATACAAGACTGGGGAGGGCGTGTGGGGAGAGGAGCTGCTGCTCGCTTCTGGGGCTGTTGCTTTCTACATTGCTTCAGCACATAATGATGCAAACTCCTGTACGGCATCCAAGTAAGTAAAACAGTTTGAAGGGTAGAAGTTTTGTCTGGCTGGAGCAATCTGGGCACTGGGACGTAGCTCCTGACTGTGAGGGTTCAAAGTTCACAGTTGAAATCATCTTCTTTTCTCTTTCTGTGTGTCAGCTCCACAGCTGCGATTCACAAACCTTATCAGTGGTCATCTGTATTGCACGTGCTTTTTCTGCCCATCTGCTCTTCAGCAATTGCTGAGGGAATGACTTTGTCGCTTAGAGGCGTTTATTGCCTAGAGGAAATACTACTTGAGGAGTTTTTGTTGAAGACTTCATCAGTGCAGAATCACATTTACAGTCCTTGCAACTCTGTGCATGATTTTAGTAATTGCTGAAGTGGGATGGTGCTTCTTGTTTGGAGTCTTGCAACATCCAGAGCCTGTTTCTCTTTCTGGTGTGCTCTGGCTTACAGCCATGTGTCCCTTGAACTGTCCTTGCCTCCAGCCCACATGTAGCTGGAGGTACTTCCAGAAGTGATTTAAACTAACATACCAGTGCCTGTAGACCTCTGCAGAGGTTTGTGCACCATCCATCAAAATGTGACCTACTGGCATTACTTGCTTTTTCAGTGATCTTTTTTTTTTTTTTTTTTTTTTTTTTTATTTTAAAAAAAGTCTCTCTCTAAGTCTTCCAAACTGGATTTAACCATCTTTTCCCAGACCATCCTTTCTGTGTTGTCATTCTATAAATTCCAACAGTGTTCTTTTTCTTACAGAAGTTTACTAATGCTCATAACTGCAAATGCTATGCTTTGGCCTTTTCCCCTGTCTGAATTTGAGAGAGGAAAAATACGAACCAAGGAAGTTCACCTTCTAGCTTGAAGGCAATGCTATATTCTTCGCTTAAGCTCTCCTAGCGGCACTTAATCCGTGGATTTCTGTTTTCAAGGGTCGTAACATGTCCAAAATTCTTCCCTGGTCAATTGGTATTTTTAACTGCATCTGAAGATTCAGAGGGTTCATTATTGAAGAGGAAATACCAGCCCCACACTCATGGGGGGAAGTTCTTTACCACGAAGGTAGTAGATCACTGGAACAGGTTGCCCAGGGAGGTGGTTGAGGCCCAATCCCTGAAGGTATTCAAGGTGGGTCTTGACTAAGCTCTGAGCAACCTGCTCTAGTTGAGGCTGTCCCTGCTCTCGGCAGGGGGGTTGGACTGGATGACCTCTAGAGGTCCCTTCCAACCCTGACATTTCTATGATTCTATGTTGACACTTTATATTGTCATAATAAAGTCAAATCAAAGTACGACTGAGTGAAGAACCATTAAATGAGGACTAAAAAGACTTCTGAGACACAGGAAAGGCTGCAGTACAGATTGTCCAATAAAGAATTAATTAATCTTAGGTTCTCTTGATAAAGGAATTCAGGGGCTGGTTTAAGAACAGTTATTTTAAAGGATAAAAAAGAAGACGTTACCTTGGTCTGATATCTGGCTAAATGCATACACTGGCTCTGGCACTTCACGTTGAGCCCAGGTTTGGGGAAGAAGCAAGGCATTCACAACACCACCTCCTTGGTGCTTCCCAAGTGTCTGTCCATGAATTTGCTTAGTTACTGGTAGCAGTTAGTTACCTCAGTTCTACTCTGGCTGTGCTGTGCTGCAGATCCCACAGCTGAGCAGGGCTGCCTCGAGTCAGCTGCTGGGAGATGGGAGGAGTTCTCTGGCCTCCCAGTGCCAGCTCCTCAGAGTAAGGGGAAGAGATTGTCAACTGCAGGCTGCGAGGTCTTCATACCTACTGGACAGTGTATTATACAAATAAAGGACTTGTAGTGCCTACTCGCACTCCCATTTTTAATGTGATGCATGCATGATTTTGTATACTGAACATAGAGGTTGGTTTAATTAAAAAAAAAAAAAAAAAGGTAGCTTAATAAATTTGTATGGTCATCATCATAAAACTTAAGCTTATAACCACTGTGGAATGCAGGGTTTGTCTTAAGCCATTACACACTGAACAGCATCTTTCAGTAATGTACCCATGAAAAATTTCAAAATCTCTAAGTTTGCTGTAGGGAAATAAGGTACTGGTATATGCTTGTGTTTTTAAGCGGCAATTATCATTACACTTGCAACATTTTTATAAGCCTGAAAATCTGTAAACCAATCTTGACCAAGGAAAGTCATTCTGAACAGGATCTGTACTAGTGCAAATGTTGAGTGCTGCGGTAATTAACTTCCATTGGCATGTGTGGTCCAGTTGAACAGATTCAACAGGTCTGCACCAGTACAGATATTGCATGCTGTAGGTTGAAGTTTGCAGCAAAGCATGTCTTGCATTCTTCCAGCAAAAGTGCTTTGTTAGTGTAGTCCTTGCATGTTTAAGTGCTAAACTAAGGTATAGCATGTCTTGGTGAAAGAGCCACCAGCTTATCTAATGTGCATGTTCTCGGAAAGAGATCTGTAATAACAGAATAATTTTACTACAGTACTGAAGTGCAACAGAAAACACTTAGAAGTTGCACTGCAAATCATGCATTAATTGATGGTGTCTTGAATCTAAGCCTTAAAAACAGCCCAGTGCAGAGAGGCATACCACATTTTTCTAGCACAGCAGAGATCTTGGATCACCTTCTGCTTCTAAGTGGTGCAGTAGTAGAAATAGTAGTATTAATTTCAAGGGAAAGGCTACTTTCATGCAAGAAAAGAAAGAAAACTGAATTTACTGAAGACAGTTTGTCATTGGTGAGCATTTTCAGTTCACCATACCAGTGCTCCTATGTATCCTATAATGAAAAGATGATCTGGACTTACCCAGCAGGCACCATCGTAATACATCACCAGTTACTGGGGGTGAGCAGAGCCTTTGCTGCTGCCTTCAGTGCTGTGCTGCAGCCCCCCCTCCCCTCATGTCAGCAGGGTCTTTTAGACACCAGCTTGCATATTTCCCCATAGAAAATTTCTCTGTAAAGTTGTAACAGGCATTTAGGCTTGGCACAGCACTACCTAAGCAGAAACTTAGAATGGGTGGTGTTGCTTGCTGCCTTGCCCCTTCCTCAGCCTGGGGATTGGAGCGCATCTTGGCATCTGGGAGAGCTGTATCGAGGCGGTCCTCTGCTGGATTCAGATATCGGCGAAGTGCTGTGGCCCCTTGGATGTAGGTCTTCAGGCTCTGAAAACAGCATGTGGATTTGGACTAGCAGAGTCCTCTCTTTTTCCATACATTATATTCTTAAGCAGTTCAGTGGAATTAAGTTGATTAGCAAATGTCTGACCTGTGTATTGTCTTGTGAGATTTATTCATTGACTTCTGTTTCCCCCAGTTCCACAAATAAAGAGAATGTCTTTGAGTGCTAGAACTTTGAGTCAGCTAAAACAAGGAGTTAAAAGCAGCCAGCTAGCTCCCTTCTGACTGATTCTGAGTAATAGTACATGCAGAAAAATGAATAAATAAAACAGTGAAATGGAGGTCTGTTTACAGAGGTCAGTTTGTCATATCGTCGTATCGTATTACCAGGCTGGTGCAAGAGCCAAAAGAATGTATGAGTGGAAGTCTACGTACAGAAGCTACAAACTGACATTGCTGCTACTTAACTCTCCCAACATCTTTTACTATCTGTAGTTACTTAGCATTGTTCAATTCATTCATTCTTAGTTGGATTCTGTTACACAGACTTGCAGCTCTGACACAGTTCATTGTGCCGTACCTTTGTTAATTGTCCTTTCAAGTTTTTGCTACATCAGTTATGCATGTACAGGCTTTGCTAAATCCCCTTCATTTAGGCTTCGTTCTACTCCTTTTGAGGCAGGGGGAAGGGTGTCCTCTCATGGTAGCGGAGGAAAGACATGTGAAGGCAGGTGGCAAAGGGATCACACTGCAGAAAGGAGCTCCCTGCAAAAGGAGGCAGTCAGGCTGCCTCAAGCTCAGCTGGGCACCCGCCGTCAGGTTTAGGGGCAGCACAGGAAGTCCCCTTGGATTTGTTTTGGCTCCTTTGCACTAGGGAGCCTTCACTGATGCACAGCCAGTTTGTGAGCCTGAGCAGAGGATTGCTGCTGCTTCAGCTCCAGTGCAGAATTCTGCTTTACTTTATGGGATTTAAATGATTCCCTTCTCTTCATCCTTTTAATTTAATTTTCAATTATTTCAGCTTTTAGTGATGATTTAGTTCTTATGGGTAGTAGAAGAGGTTATGTATAGCATGCATTTTCAAGAGTTAACTGAAGCATCCATCAGGCCACCTCTAGGGACGGGGCTCTTCCACATTGTAGGCTCGTCTCCCTTGGCATTCAGTGTCCTCCAGTGGTGGCTGGGAAAAAACATCAATCTGCTACCAGCAGCATGCTAGAAAATACAGCTGCTAGCAGCTGGAGTTAAGTGCAAAGTATTTTTTTCCCACACCAATACCAGTTCTTCTACTTGCATATAAACGCTTTCTTATGTGAGATTCTGTATCAACATCAAGCTTCCCTTGTAAGTGTGACTGGCTGATTTTTCCCTCCCGTGCTGGGCACGACATCCAGTTGTCCACGTTTCAGCAGTGGATGCAAGGAAAAGGTCCACGCTGAAAAGACCCTTTGCCATAATAGCTGGAATAGCAGGCAGCTGCAAAATCAGTTAATGAACAGCAGTCCAAAAAAACCCACAAGCAATTAAATAGACTGAGACCAGAAGGAAGTCTAGCTGTAGTTAAAAAGGTCAGGAAAAAAACAGAAGCTAGAAATAAGTGTATCTTTCCAAATGTGTTTTGTCTCAGATTTCTAGTGGCCCGTTCTAGCGCTTCCAACAATTGATGGTGTTGGGAATGTGTTACCTTCTTACCACTTCTCTGGGAGATGGCTCTTTTGCACGGGAGGTTAGAGTGAGGAGTCCTTTTGATTTTTCTGTCTTGAAAGAGAATTGCAATAGAAGTGTTATATAGCTCCTCTTTGTTTTTTCAGAGTGAAAGAATTGAAAAAGGCCAAGGAACTTGAAGATACGCAGCAGCATCCCGTAGCAATGTGACATTGCTTTTCAGACTGTTTTCATTTTCTGTTTTTAGCAGAGACATGCAACAACAACAAAAGTACCCACTGCAGTTCTGGAAATACCAGCTGCAGTATTTTAACAGTAATGTTTTGGTCATTGCATTTGCACTTTCATGGACAACTTTTAATTTGTTCAGCAAGACATCTTGGAACTCAATCTTCTGTTGGATCATGGGGAAAACAAAAGACACCAGGAGGAAATTGTGAGTTGCTTCATTCTCCAAGAAGGAAGAAGCGATTAATTATCCTTTTCATATAGGGCTGTACTAAACAACATGTGGAACTGTACAAATATTATACCAAAAATATTGTTGAGAAAAGGTGGGAATGCACAAGCAACACAAGAATGCTGTTCCTGCACCTGTCAGTCATCTCCAAGAAACTGAAGCTTTGAGAGTCTCAGTGGAGGGGCTTAGATCAGTCCATCTTTATTGGGTCCATGCATCCTCATTTCCTTCGCACTTCTGTGTTTTCTGGTTTATTTCAATCTCTACAGCACACTTAATGCAACTTTTTAAATCTGCAGGTTTTTAATACATCCCGTGGGAACTTACAGGAGGGGTTGGTGTGTGAGATAAACGGGTAACGTGTGAGGAATGGAGAGAGCAGCTTAAGCAAGTTTTAAAAAGTTTTTTTGGTATTTTTACTAGAACCTGCAAACATATCAATTGCCATGTACTTTCTCTCATATTCAGCACTTTATTTTCTAGCCTTACTTTCACATACTATTATTTTAATTAAGTTCTTCAAATAATTTGTAAAATGTGTAGCTTTTATCTTAAGTCCTTGTCAAACCTCTTTGTCATTTTGGAGAGTCACATACATATGTTGCCTGGACATTTTATACCACCTAAAGATCAGAGTGGTGCTGCATTCTGGCCAGTAAATTTCTTATTTTGGCTACTTCATCAAAATCTGGGCAGTTTCTGTATATATAGAAGGTAGAAATGGAAAATGAGAAAAAATATTTGAAAGGGAATATATTGATTAATTACTAAATATTTTATTCACAAAGGGTCAATAACTTGGCAAGATAAAATTATTATTTGTATAGTTTTGTCTGAATGAACGAGAAGAGTGTGGATGTATTGTTTGTACATATTGTATATATTAAAACAAAGAGATATGTGCATGAACTCAAGAAAAAGAAATGAACAAAGCAAAGCATTAGTGGCTATGGTCTGTAAAATGAAACAAAAACTTTATTTCACTATAAGAAACTTTATTTTAAATGTTCTTTAGAAGAACATTTTTGCTAAAGCATGACTAAATGGCAAAAAAAGAGCTACTGTATTTAGACTTAGGAAAAAAAGGCAGAGCAACATTACTTTAAAAAAAAAAAAAAAAAAAGAAAAAAAGAAAAAAAAAGGATATGTTTACATTTGATTTTGGCTACCAGGAGTTTGGTTTGGTTGGATTTTATTTATTTATTCCTTCCTCCTTTTTTTTCCCCCAGCTTTTTTTCTTTTGTTTTTTGTTTGTTTTCTTTGGGGTTTTTTTGTTTGGTTTTGTTTTTTTGCCAATGGTGCCAAGTAATGTGAATGCTAATATTGCTTAAGAAAATTAAGTTACTTTTGCAAAGCAGATAAATGACAGGCTGTTTAATCTGTTTCTTACCAGCCACTCAGGGAGACTTTAAGATTACTGTAAAGAGATATCACAGGTC